>PVLA01008314.1:0-90432 GCA_004027455.1 Hydrochoerus hydrochaeris
AAATGACTCATGTTATAAATATAGTGGAAATTGTTACAGTTAGAAATGAACAAATGATAAAATCAGCAAGTCTCATTACCAATTCATCCAAATTGTGGAATGCAGCTCAAAATACATAAATGAAAATATGCAGCCTAACTACTTATATTAGAAAAGGAGACTGAAATGCAATGGAGCAAACCTAAAATTTAAAATGTTAGAAAAAACACAACAATGCAAAAGAAAAATACAAAGAAAGTGACAAGCAGTAGACATAAAGTAATACTTAAAAATCAAGAGAATACTATTTTTATTTGGAAAAACAAATGAAATTGACAAACTTCTGATGATTTTTCAGTATAAAAATAGCATTATAATTATAAAAATAAAAATACCAAAAAAAGAATGATTTTTTTGCCAATATATCTGAAAATTTATAAGATGAACAAATTCCTTACATGTATGTAACATCAGACTTGAGAACTAATAGAAAGAATTTTAATATTGTTAATCCTGTAAGAAGTTTAATTTGTGGTTGAAAATCTTCTTACCTGTAAAACTCCAGGTCTACTTTGTTCTCAGTTAGTTCCACCATATACTCATATAACAAATAGCTCTTGTACAATTTATCCATTGGTTAAATAAGAGGAGAAATTCTCTTTAGCTTCATTATATGAGGTTAGCAAATTTTCATTAGCTCTTATTATTATTCTCTTCAGCTTCATTATATGAGGTGGCACCTTTGATGCCAAAAGGTGACAAAATTGCAATGTCAGGTCTCTCTTATCCATGAATATAGTATATGCAAAAATTCCAGATAATGTATTGGCAAATGGGATCCAATAACATGTAGAAATGCAGTTGTTTTATATTTTCAAGTGCAATCAAGTTTTCTGATATTCCTTCATATAAGGTTCCCTATTCTGGACACATGGCTGAATTTCAGTTCCCTGCTCTTATATGGATAGTTCTAGCAAAGGGGAGTAGGCAGAAGTTATATAAGCCATTTCCAGGCTTTAGCAATTAATTGCTACAGGAAGGTCTTTCTTTTGATCCTCTGTTCCTATGCCATGGTAAGTGGAGAAGCATGTGTTATGATGATTCATCTATGAGCTCAGGTCCTGAAATCATTAAATTAAGCTCAGATTCCTTGTTTGAAATTTGTTACACAAGTAACAAGTAATTGAGATTTTGGTGATTATTAATGCAAAAATTGGGAAGGTGGCAACATGTACAAATGGTCTATACATCATCAAAGGTATAGATTAACTGTATGAGATTTCAATAAGGTTGATAGAACCTAGAAAATTACATAAAGTCATTGGCATTTTTTACACATCAGAGAATAGAAGTTAAGTTTTAAATTGACTGCTAGGGTGAAGGCGGAGCTCAGAGGTAAATCACTTTACTAACATGTGCAAGGTGCTGGGTTTAATCCTCAGTATCAAAAATGTACCATGTACAATTATAGTTCCTCAGAATAATAAAACACATATGAGACTTCTAGGGAACATAAAAGTTTATTGAAAGATATTGAAAATATAGTATATGAATGCAAAGATGGTCCATATTTGTTTACAGACTAGTAAACTCAGAATCTTAAAGGTATCAGGTTTCCTCAAATTGAACTATAGACATCATGTAATCGCTCCTTTTCCAAAGAAGAATAATATAGTATTACTTGACTAACCAATTCTAAAATGTACAGGGAAGTGCAGAATTACAAGAGAGGTCAAGAAATTTTGAAAATGAACAGCATGTTGGCCAAGAGTTTTCCTAGATATCACAAAACTGGATCTATTAAGGCATTGTAATACTGGCATAAATCACCAGTGAAACATAAAAGTATCCAAAATATGAGCCATTTACAGACCAATAACTGATAAATGCCAACGTGCTATTGAAAATCCATAAGGAAGGCATGAACATTTCAGTAAATGATATAGTGATAATATTAATATGAATATGAATTCATACTCCATCCCTCAAATACAATATACAAAAATCCAATTTTAAGTTGATGGAAGGCCTAAATGCATTTAAGTCATATGTTATTTAAATTATTTAAAGGACCATTATGCTTTGTACTGTGCCATGAACTGAGGGTAGGAATGGGGAAGCAGTGTGCATATCTTAAATAAGAATTGGTTATTTTTTTTCATTTAAAAAATAGACTGTTATGTCAAATTGTCCCATAAGAATGTAAGCATTGTGACTAGAATTAGTGGAATCCATAAAATTTTCAAAGGGAAAAATGGTATATGTGTATGTGTGTGTGTGTGTGCCTGTGTGTGTGTGTGTGTGTGTGTGTGTGACTGAAATGGAACTGGAAGAGATCTGGGGGAGAGAGAAATGAATGAGAATGACTTTTGTCTTTAAGAAGTTCACAGTTTATCAGGAAGTAGTCATGGGTGTTAATGAGCTGTCTTTACCATTACCATCATGCCATATTTTCAACACTATCCAAAGCTATATAGTAAGGAGAGACAGGCACAACTGCAAAGTTAAAATGTTGATGGATTTGGGGCCACCTAGATTAGAATTACTAAAAATACCCCTGTAGAACCCCTTTTGGAAAGGAAAAAAATATCCATTGTTGAATTCTTAATAAGACAATTAACCAAGTGTAATTACTGGCTACTGAGTAAGATAACTTGTAGTATTTATGTCAATTATATGCATTTCCTTTTAATTCTTTTAATTATATACCATAATAGTTTTACTACTGATAGCTAGGAAACAACAAGGTTTAATAAACATGCAAGCCTCATAACATTCTTCATTAAATAAAATCAAATTTTAGCTGAGTATCCAATAAACTCTCCTGAATCACAGGAAAATATCTTTAAACTCATAATAAGTAACCTGGAACTGATTACTTTGGTCACCAAGATTAGTTAGTTGACTTTATCTATCACTTATAGGAAGTTGTCTTTCTATGATCACTTTGGCCTCATTATTCATACAATTACTGTAATTATCATGACACTAATCATTGCTGAAGTCTAAATGTGTGAAATTAATTCACTAACAAGTATAAATAAGTAACCATGAAAGGCCAAGAATGACAAGAATGAAACTTAGAATTCTGTTAAAAATGAAATTAGTAGCAAGATTGTAATACCAACAGGATACATGTGTGATCTGTGACTAAAACTACAGGATAACATAAGTAGATATAAACATAATTGTAATTAATCCACATGGGAGCGAATACTCAGAGTACATACATCCCTTCTCTAGTGGACTGCATTTGAAAATCTAGTTTAATATTTTGAACCCAAACTAAATTAATTCATAAAGGTGACCTAATGGTTGACACATGTTAGAATTTGAGGGTGACCTGGCTGTGACAGGCCACCCCACTGATCACCAGTGATTTTTCAACTGATTTTACTTGCTTGCTGGGTGTCCCCTTTCTCCTCCACAGTTCAGTTTCTGTCCTTCCTGAAGCAGAATGCTAGGTCAAAAAGGACACCTTTTAAATGCCTCTTAACATTAAAGAACTTTCCATATTGATTTCTGTTTAGGTATGTTTCAGAATCTTAGTTTATCTGAACCTTCTTGAATTGAAAAATGACACTTAAAATTAACTGTAGGAATAAAAACTCTTCTTTAGAGTCCCTGTTTCTAAAAAATAGTCTGTTTCAGTCACCACAATCTATCCTTAGTAGGCTGGCTGTAGGATAATATATGACCCTGGTTGCCAGATTAAAAAGACAACCACCTCCCTGATTTTCTTTATCTCACCAAGTGCTGCTGGTGTGTGAATGCATGGCAGGATCACTTACAGGTTGGCTAAGGGGCCAACCCTCCTCCGCATGCCCCCATGCCGAGGTTGAGGGCATGAACTTGAGCATGTCCTGGTGAGGTGGGCTCTCAAGCACAGGTGCGCACCAGCTGGAGGCTACACATATGCCAGTTGGCGCCTATGAGCCCAGATACACACTTGCTGTGATTCTGAACCTTCTTGAATCCCAATTCCCTCATGTGGGAAGCTCCCTGGAATACTGGTGATTAGGACCATATTTTAAAATGCCTCATGACTGACAGGACAGAAAAGAAATACATTTGAAATAGTAGCACAACTCTTCTTTGCAGAGTTAGTTGAGTAAGTTGAGCATCTTTCTCTAGTCTAAAACAAACAAATGTGACACAGAAATGTGTTTTGAAAATGCAATATGCCTGGGTTGAAGAATAAAAGATTTGATTCTATTGCAATTTGCCCAGCAACTGCCATAAGTGAGTCAGTAGGATTAAATGCTCTGGGCAATAAATATCTCTTTCATTCCTCCTTTATTTGTTTTATCACATTTATTTCTTCTTAGAAGTCTTCCTTTCCTCCTCCTGAGTATATGAACCATACAGAAACATCAGTGGGTAAAAAAATGATCTCTTACTTAAAACCACTAGTATAGACTTTAAAAAGAATTTTGTACTTAAAAATTTTCCAAATTAGAGTTGCCCTAATTAATTAAATCTTGAAGCCAAGATTTAATGAGTCTCAACCAAGTGGTAGATGCTTTGTTAGGAACAAGGTAGACTTTTTTCTTTTTTTCTAGATTGCTCAGTGTTTTCAGAGTAACATGGGGAAAGGAGAAGCAGAGTCCACATAGGAAGTTATTGCAACAGTTCACTTGGACAAGAATAAGTGACATCCAAATTAAGCAATGACTGTAGAGATGAAGAAGACCAAAGGATGAAGAGAAAAGTGACCTATCAGTTGGAGTGGACGGACTTAGTGGTCAAGTGGCTTGAGGCTGAGAGACAGAGAAAAGGGTGATTCCAGCTCTAATGATCTCTGACAGCTTCTCCTGAAGTAACATCTTCTATGGACAGGATGTTTATTCTTACACCAAACCACACTATTTTAATCTTATTTCAGTATTTTTTGAGCTCTCTGGAGAAATGGGAAGCAATTATTTACATTCCTATAACTACATGTTGAGTAATTGAAGATACTTATTGAATCTATTGTTAACTTTGTCTAGATTACACAATTTCAACTTTTTCAAATCTATAATATTTTATTGAGTTTGTTTTGGTTTTTGCATCTCAATTTTTTGTCCCTTTTTCATGCCTGTTTTTCAGATGTCCAGGTGAAACTTGGAGTGATTGTTTTCCTTACTAATTTGAATTTTTTTTTTTTACTTTCTGCAGCACTGATCCTTGATTGATAGTTGAATGATCAGGTGGTGTAAATCAGGCATCTATCCTCTTTTCAGAAATGGACCCACGGGATGTCACATTGTTCCTTCTGCCCCTCATCCTGTCCCAGGAATGGTCTCATTGAACCAAAATTACTCCAGCTTAATGGATAGTGGTTTGTCAAGGTATAAAAATATGAGGTAAGACACTGTAGAGAGATTTTGGGAAGTTCTTTCTGCTCTCATGAAAGAAATAGCAAAAGAAAATCATATCTCTTCTTTCTAATGGATAATACTTCATAGCCACAGAAGCAGATATGATTTAGATACAAAGTTTGTGTATTTCTGGCCTAAGAAACAGGCTGTTTTATAGAGAAAAGGTGTGCTAAGAGAATTGCAAGAAAAATGTACCCAGAGCTCTGAGACCAGTGATGGTGAAACTTCTAGAGTTTTCAATGATAACAAACACCTGCTGCAGCAAGTGTACCAGATGTTCACCACAACTGCATTGGACTAATACAACACTGAAAGCCAGGCTTTTGTCTGCATTACTGCCTTGGCGAGTTAATCATTTTTCCTGAACTTTAAACTAGGTAGAATTAGGTTCTCTCTCAGGGAGCTAAAAGAAGCCCAGATCTTCACAATCTATATTTTCATTAACATGTGCTGATGTCAGAATTTTTCTTTCTTTTAGTTTTTTAAAAAACAAAGGCCACATTATAAAACCTATTTCATCGCCTCACTTTGTTTCAGATATACTCTAATCTGCTATGTATTCAGTTCTTAGAAAACTATGATCTGTTCTGAGTTTGTAATTTGGTTTAGAAGACAAAAAGCACACACCTTACAAACTTTATGAACAGCATAGGAATATACATAACCATCCAGAAAAAGAAAGGATTAGTGCATGGGGGCTAACCCAAGGATGTTTGGGGGAATTAGGATAGGTTGGACTATGAAAGGCATTTCTGGTGAAGGGAAGAATAGGAACAAAGACATGATATATTTTTGAAGCAGTTAGAAAGTAGATTTATCTGGGACAGCATTTTCCCTGTAAAGGGGCATATACTTCTCAGATGAAGAAATACAAATAGAAAATAAATATATGAAAAATTGTTCAATATCATCAGTCATTTCAGAAATGCAAATTAAAACAACAATGAGATTCTGTCTTACCACAGAAAAAAATGAGTATCATCAAAAAATCATCCAATAACTAATACTGGTAGGGCTGTGGGGATAAAGGAACATTTCTTCACTGTTTGTTAGAGTTCAGACTAGTGCATCTACTGTGGAAATAAGTGTGGAGATTCCTCAAAAACCAAGGATTAGAGATTCCATTCAATCCAGTTATTCCCTTTCTGATATTTCTCTAGAAGAATTGAAGACATTATACCATAGCAATAAAAGTGTACCCATTTTTATAGCAGCACAGTTTGAAATAGATAAATCTTAGAAACAATCCAAATGCCCATCAACCAAAGAATGGATAAATGATGTGGTATTTTTATACAATGGAGTATTTACTCAGCTATAAAGAAGGATGAACTTGAGACTTTAATAGGTAAATGGATACAACTAGAAACCATACTCATAAGTGAAATACATCAGACTTGCTTGTGTAAACATCGTATTGTCAACCTAATGTAAGAAACTGAAAAAGTAATTAAGATCCAAAAGTTACAATAGATATAGTTAAAGGGAAAGAAACTGTCCAAAAGGAAAGAACAAACTGGGATGGGGAAAAGAGAAAAGAAGGAAGGGATATATATATATATATATATATATATATATATATGCATATAAAATTGCACTACTTGTTCAATTAGTTCATTGAAAGAAACAGTGATTATATTGTTTGATCAATTATGCAGGCTTATGTCTTGTAATCTAAGCAACTATTTTGAAAACAACAATATGCAATATAATAACCATTGTTAATTTCCTATCATCTTGTTTTGAAATTCTGTATTGTTTTTTCAAATTCTCTTTAAAGTAAAAAGAAAAGAAAAAAAGAAATAAGGTCACAACCCCTGAAAGTTAGGCAAGGAATTTAGTAATTTTACATCTACAGAGTATATTCAGAGTCACACAAAATCTTTTTCCCATATGATTATTAATTAATTCTGATTGTTTTTCTAAACTCTCTCATATTATGAATAACTGATTGTGGGAGTTGAGTCTCAGTATATGTGGTTATTTGTCCCAGTAGAACATGCAGTGCTGAGGCCAAGTGTTGGAGAGTGTTAATCTGGGCAAGAAACATGAACATTTGTAGTTTAATTTCTGCATCAATTGTATAGTATAATTGGCTACTTCATTGGGATATTTGAAGAATTCATGGAAATAGTGAGGTTCATACAATAAAAAGCATTGTTATTGATGTCATTATTACTGGAAGAAATAAAAAGAGATGCCATTTCATATCTTTCAACTATCAAAGAAAAATTAATAAGCTTTTGGTGTAGAAAGTTTTGGCCTAGTCCATTCAGAGATGGAAGGGCAGTCTGGTAGGTAGAGAGTGCACTGCAACCTTGACAGTCATCGGAGAATGACTGGAACAGCTTTGTTTTAGCTAGTTTCCTCTTTGGATTCAGGGCATTATCCAGAGATTATGAAAGACTGGTTTAGTCAGAGAAAACAGTTGTGTCTTTGTTCCTCTACAATAATGGGTTCAAGCAAGAGACCTAAATTCCTAGAAACCAGTTTTTAAGCAGATATCACATTTTTATTCTAAAAGCCTGATTAGTGGTATCAATATGAGAGAGAGAGAGAGAGAGAGAGAGAGAGAGAGAGAGAGAGAGAGAGAGAGATCTTTGCTCTTTAAATGCGTTGGTTCTTATTACTGTTCCAAACAGACTTACTTTCTTATCTTTCCTTGTTTTTGTGCATGAAAGTGATCACATGCAACCAGCCTGCAATGCTTTGTAACAATTACTTTTGAATTTGCTCTGTAAAAACACCTTCATTGTCTTATTAATTGTTGTCCTGTTCTCTGTTTATTTTACTGAGGTTGTTCCCACAGGCTGGTTCAGATTTTTCCTCCCTGAGGAAAAACAGTCACTCTGCCACAGGGTTCTTTCATCAGTCACAGTCCTAGGGCAGTATGGGTTACCCTGCTGTTCGTGGATATTGTCTCTCAGGGAGGCAGGGGGATTAAAAAGTATTGCTCAAGCTGGATTCTTCCTTGTAGCAGAGGGCACTTGATAGAAAATTTGTTGTACAAAGTAGGTGTTTTAAAGGAAAACATACTGTGTCAGTGCAAGAGAATCTTTTATGTGAGCTGCCTTTGGATAAGTCTGGTGGCACAAGGAGCCTTACTTGCTTCTGGCTCCAGAATTCTCCCAGTTGATAGCAGCTAAAGGCAGAGCTGAACTTGAACTCTGATCATTGTTCATAGTTTTTGCAAATACATGTGTCCTGAATTCATAGAGAAAGGGAAGAAATCAGACAAAATACTTTCAGTACTAATCAGAAATTATCCTTGTCCTGATAGAATCTGTCAATTAGTGCTAAGCAATACAGAATGGGGAACTAATACAATTTTACTGTTTCTACAAAGCTTTCTGTGTTCTGCCTTTCTTGCCTTGTTTAATTCTATCAAATATTGAAAGGCAGGGACAAGAAGAAAACTTTATTGTTTGACAGAACTTTGCTGGCTGATGTTATCCAGGTAGAAAGTGATGAAAATGGAATCAGAGACAACCCTCCAGCTTCCAAATTTTATGCTGCCTCTATAACATTACACCTCTATCCTGGAAAAAAAAAGAAATGTGTAAGAGTGACTGAAATCTTTTACTTTTAGTGGAGATGAACAATAGGATTTGTAAATTTTATCTGTCTTTGTAGTAGTAGTTCTTAACCCTGACTGCACATTAAAATAATCCGGGGAGCTTTTAAAGAATACCTTCACTGGGACTTCACCCCAAATCAATTAAATCCAAATCTCTAGGGGCAAGCCTAGGCATCTGTATTTTTCAAAAGCTCCCTCGATGATTCTAATGTGTAGCTAGTGTTAAGATTCACCGCTTCAGAGTAATAATCAACAAAACACTAATTGCATTTTTCCATTTTTAAGACACTTGGGGAATATAGTAATGAAAAATTCTAATAGCCACTTTGCTGGCAGCCTCAGAAAATCAACCCTCATCTTGGTCCTTAGTAGGGATAGTAATTTAGAGATTGACTGACAGATGAGTGAGTACAGGAATACTCTATTTTCACTGTTCTAGATCTCTAACAACACAGTTGTCAAACTAGAAACCTTGTGAGGCAGACAAATTACATTCTGATCATTTTACACCTTTTAATTATGTTACCTTCTTAGTTTTACTACCAATGTCCAGAAAGTTAACATGTATCATTTATAGTGCTATCAACATCCAACAATTGATTTTCTTTATTAAATAATGAATGGTTACTATTCCTCTGCTCATTTCCCCCCAAAATAATTATGGATAAATTTATTCATTTCAACATTAATTTAGGAATTAACTTTTGACTATATATCATTCTTAGGGAAATGTTATTTGAGTTAAATTTTCATAGGAATAAGTGTATGTGGCTGAAATGTTTGTACATCTCTTTTAAAAATTAAACTCTTACTAACAAATTTATGCTGGGAATTTAGGGGTAAATTCTTCTTTTTTATTTGTGTTGTATCCCTTTTACAAAACTCATGAAGACACATATTCATGGACAAGTTTATTTGTCATGTGCCAAACACTAAGTCCTGAGGTACCGACAGCATTCACTAAGAGAAATTACATGATACAAACACCAAAATCAGGAGTGAAGAAGACTGATGTTAGGAAGAATAAAGGAGGCTTTTCACTGAGTGTACTTAAAACTTCTTTTTTAAAATAAAAATTACCTTTTCTCGTGTGCCCCACAGATGCCCAATGCCACCAGCCCACCCCTCTGCCCAGGACCACCTACACCACCATGCTGTGCTTCCCACATGCCCTGTGGATGCCCTTACCGATGCCACTGACCCACCACTTGGCCCAGAACTACCTATGCCACTTTGCTGCACTTGCCAAGTGCCCTGTGGATGCCTGGACCTAGAAAATCAGTCTGCCCCTTCGCCCAGGACCACATATGCAGCCATGCCATGCTTCCTATGTGCCCCATGGATGCCTGAACCCAGGCCACCTGCTGGCCCTTTGGGGACACTCTCTACCTCCTGGAGGTAATATTGCTGTTGGTCTTCAGCTCCCACCCTTTCTCCCACAACCTTGGACTCCAGGGGATTAACCATACTAGCTTGATGGGAGATTCAGTAACTGCCTCACCCAAACAGAGGATCTCAGCAGGCTTCAGTCAGTGTGGCTGGTCAGCCCAGGAAGAATATGGGACTCACCCAACAGGCCCGGCAGGAGGAATTCAGGTGACTGGCCCTCCTTTTCACTGTGGTACTCAGCAATCAGACAAATATTAACCACACAGTAGAACCTTAAGATAGACACTACCAACAGTTGAGACTAATGGGATTGAAAGACGAAATAATTGCCCAAAGGGTGAAAATGACAAAACGAAAAAACAAAATGCAATCTCAAACATCTAGCCCATCAGGAGCAAGTTCAGGTGACATTGAAATGGAGGACTTTAAAAGTCATACCCTAAAAAATCTCTGAAAAGATAGCAAGTGAAATAAAGAAACAAATACATGAGGCCACAGACAAAATCAAATTAGTAATAGTTTCTCACGTAAAGATAGACATAACAACCTTAGTAAAGGAGCTGATCAGCATAGCAAGAGAAGAAATAGATAAAAAAATACAGAAACACAGGAAATTGATTGAAACCTTGAATGAACAATATAGAAAACAAGCAGAATCTATGAAACAAATTCAAAGGGATATCAAAGTAAAAAACTTTTATTGAAAGCTGGCAAAACCATTTAAATGAAGCTGAAGATACAATTTCAGACCTTGAGGACAGGATCACAGTCAGCGACCATGAAAGTAGGACTTTTAAAAACAACAAAGCAACATTAAATGACAATACAGCAGCTCCAGGATGACACTAAGAGAAATAATATAAGACTAATAGGCATCAATAAAGATGCAGGGGTCAATGCAAATGACAGAGGTAAACTATTCAGAGAAGTAATATAGAAGAAAATTTCCCAAAAATGGGGAAAATATGATATACAGATAAGTGAGGCATATAGAATGCCAAACAGTCACAGCCAAAATAAATCTACACCCAGACATATAATAATTAGAATCCCAGATATAAAACATAAAAACAGAATACTAAAAACAGTTAGAGAAAAGATGCAACTCACGTATCAAGGAAAGCCCATTAGAATCACAGCAGACTTTTCAGCACAAACCCTCAAGTCAAGATGAGCTTGGAGTGAGGTATTTCAAGCCCTAAAAGAAAATAACTTTCAGCCTAGACTGATATACCCAGCAAAACTTTCATTCAAATTTAATGGAGAAACAAGATACTTCTGTGACAAAGAACAACTGAAGAAATTCATGTCCACCAAACAAACCCTAGAAAGAGTATTGGAAGATATACTAGACAGAGATAAAAATGACTACAACCCCCAGAACAACAATAGAAAGAAGCCACCAGGTAGGACAGGCAATTAAACAAGGGGAAAAAGCAGAAAGCAAACAACTGGAACATAACATGGCAAAGTTGAGCCAGTACATATCAGTGATATTCATAAATGTAAATGGCCTCAATTCGTCTATCAAAAGAAATAGATTGACAGAATGGATCAAGAAACATGATTCCACAACATGCTGTATACAAGAAACACATCTGACCCAAAAGGAAACTCATAGATTAAAAAATCAAAGGATGTAAAACAATATTCCATGCAACAGGAACCCAGAAAAAAGCACAGGTACTATTTGCAGACAATGTGAACTTCAAAACTAAAATGATTAAAAGAGCTAGACAAGATCACTATATACTCATTAGTGGAAAAATTCAAGAGGAAGAATTAACAATTATAATTATATATGTGTCAAATACTGGAGCACCCAACTACATAAGACAAATACTAATGGACATGAAAAACCAAATGCACAAGAACACAATTATAATGGGATATTAACAGCCCATTGTCACAAAGAGATAGATCAAATAGACAAAAATTCATTAAAGAAATAATAGAACTGAATCATACCTGTGAGTGATTGAACTTAGTAGATTTTTACCGAGTTTTCCACCCAACCACATCAGAATACACATTCTTCTCAGCTGTGCATGGGACAGTCTCCAAAACAGACCATATATCATCCCATAAAACATACTTAGGTAAATGCAAAGATTTTGAAATTATCCCATGTGTAATATCTGATCATAGCACATTCAAATTGAAAATTAATGGCTAAAGAAATTGCAAAACCTGCATAAATACATGGAAATTAAATAACAACATTATGAACAACTAGTGGGCTACAGATGAAATTAAATAAGGAATAGAGCAATGCATACAATTCAATGCAAATATGTAAAAAACATACTGTAATCTGTGGGATGCAATGAAATCAGTCTTAAGCAGGAAATATACAGTGATAAATTGTCATATCAAGAAAACAGAATGAGCACAAATAAACAACCTAATGCTTCATCTCAAGCTTCTAGAAAGAGAAGAGCTAGTTAAACCCAAAGCTCATAGAAGAGAGGAAATTGTAAAGATTAGAGCAGAAATCAATGCAATTGAAACTAAAAAGACAATACAAACAATGAACCAAAAAGCTGTTTTTTTGAGAGAATAAACAAAATTGACAAACCTGTAGCAAACCTTAGCTAGAAAAAGAAAGAAAAAAACCCAAATTCATGCAACAAGGAATGAAAAGAGGGAAATTATTACAGATCCCATGGAAATTCAAAAGATCATGAATACCTAATTTGAAAATCTCTACCCCCATAGAGTGGAAAACACAGAAGAAATGGACAGAATTCTAGAAACATATGAACTACCAAAGCTCAACCAAGAAGATATAGCAATTTTGAATAACCCAATATCAGCTATTGAAATTGAAAATGTAATTAAAAATGTACCAACAAAAAAAGCTCAGTTCCTGATGGATTCATGGCTGAATTCTACAAGAAATTTATAAAAGAGTTGACTCCAATATTCCTTAAACTCTTCAATGAAATTAAAAAGGAAGCAATACTCCCTAAATCATTCCTGGAGGCAAATATTACTCTGATACCAAAACCAGGGAAAGACCCAACCAAAAAGGAGAACTATAAGCCAATCTCACTAATGAACATTGATGTAAAGACTCTCAATAAAATACTGGCAAATAGAATGCAGCAAATCACCCAGAAGATTATACATCATGACCAAGTGGAATTCATTCCAGAAATGCAAGGATGGTTTAACATATGCAAATCAATAAATATAATACACCATATCAACAGAACCAAAAACAAAAACCACATGGTCATCTCAATAGATGCAGAAAAAGCTTTTGATAAAGTCCAACACATGTTCATGATAAAAACCCTTCAGAACTCAGAATACATGGTGTCTACCTCAATCTTATAAAGGCCATCTATGACAAACCAACAGCCAACATTATACTAAATGGACAAAAAATGAAAGCTTTCTCTTTAAAATTGGGAACAAGACAAGGATGTCCAGTATCACCACTATTATTCAATATATGTCTGGAAATACTAGCCAGGGCAATCAGACAAGAGAGAGAAATAAAAGGAATAAAGATAGGAAAGGAAGAAGTTAAATTATCACTATTTGCACATGACATGATTCTCTATAGAGAAGACCCAAAAAACTCCATTAAAAGACCACTAGAGGTAATAAACAGGTTCAGCAGTGTAGCTGGATACAAAGTCAATGCTCAAAAATCAATAGCATTCCTGTACACAAACAAAAAACTCACTGAGAGAGAAATTATGGAAATATCGCCCTTCACAATAACACCTAAAAAAATGAAATACTTAGGAATCAACCTAACAAAAAATGTAAGAGACCTATATGCTGAAAATTATGCTATTCTAAAAAAGGAGATTGAAGAGGATATTAGAAATTGGAAGGATATTCCTTCCTCTTATCTAGGAAGAACTAACATTGTGAAAATGGCCATACTCCCAAAACTGTTATACAGATTTAATGCAATCCTAATCAAAATACCATTAACATAACTCACAGATCTAGAGAAAACACTCCTAAAATTCATTTGGAAACAGAAGAGAACTAGAATAGCAAAGGCAATTCTGGGCAACAAAGGCAAGACAGGAGGCATCACAATTCCTGACTTGAAACTATACTACAAAGCCACAGTGATAAAATCAGCATGGTACTGGCAAAGAAATATACCTGAGGATCAACGGAACAGATTAGAAGATGAAAACACAGCTATAAAGACACTCAGCCACCTGATATTTGACAGAGTCTAAACATGTTCACTGGAAGAAATATAGCCTCTTTAATAAATGGTGTTGAAAAATTTGGCTCTCCACATGCTGAAGACTGAAACTAGATTCATGCCTATCACCATGCACAAAACTAAAGTCTAAATGAATCAAAGCCCCAAATATTAAAACAGAAACACTAAACCTACTTGAAGACAAGGTAGGTAGAAGTCTTGGAGACATAGGGGTAGGCAAAGAATTCATAAACAAAATGCAAACTGCATGGGAAACACTTCAAAGAATCAACAACTGGGATCTTATATTATTGAAAAGCTTTTGCACTTCAAAAGAAATCACCAACAAAATGAAAAGAAAACCCACAGAATGAGAAGGAATTTTAGCCAATAACCACTCAAAGGACTTACATCCAGAATATATAAAGAATTGAAAAACATCAAGCCCCCCAAATTCAAAGACCCTCTCCAAAAATGAACATCTGAGATGAACACACAGTTCTCAAATGAAGATATACAAATGACAAATAAATACATGAAGAAATGTTCACCATCACTGGTCATTCGAGAAACACAAATTAAAACAGCATTGAGCTTTCATCTCACACCAGAAAGAATAGCTGCCATCAAGAAATCAACTGATAACAAATGTTGGCAAGGTTTTGGGGAAAAAGGAACACTGCTCCACTGTTGGTGGTAGTGTAGACTGGTGCAGCCACTATGGAAATTAGTATGGAGATTTCTCAGAAGAGTAGGATTGGAAGTTCCATTCAATCCAGCTATTTTCCTTCTAGATATTTTCCCAGAAAAACTGAAAAGGTCATATCACAGTGCTATATGTGCACCCATGTTCATAGCAGCACAATTTGTAATAGCTAAATCTTGGAAACAACCAAAATGCCCATCAACCGCAGAGTGGATGAAAAAGATGTGGTATTTTTATATAATGGCATGCTACTCAGCTATAAAAAGGATGATCTTGAGACCTTCATAGGTAGATGAAGACAACTTGAGATTATCTTCATAAGTGAAATAAATAAGAATCATATTTATAAATATCATATTGTGTCTCTAGTATAAAAGTAATAAGAAATGTAGAAGTAATAAAACCTAAAATGTGTAATTGTTATTGTAAAATAGAGGAAAAGAAAGTGCTCTGAAGGATATAACTGTATGTATGTTTAAGTGTGTAGGATTGATAACCATATTACCAAGTGTTTGTTGGAGCATTAAACAGAACTGTTTGCAGTCTCAGTTTGAATGTCCACTTTGTATGCTTTAATTTTGTAACTTGAACAACTATGTCTAAGAAGACAATATGTAATGTATCAAATAGTGATTCTTACCGTTTATTTTTTTTTTGAAATTCTGTATTGTTTCTACCCTTTTCTGTTTTGCTTTTTTCTCCTTAAATAAAATTTTTAAAAAATAAAATAAAAAATACCTTTGACCTTAGATCTCCAAATTGACATATTCTTTGAGTTCTAAGGCATATATTTTCCCCATTTTATGTAAAATTAGGAATGTTTATGAATCAACTCCTCTTGTAAGCAGTTATTGTGTTAACTGTGTTCTGTAATTTAGGATACTTTTCTACTAAAAATATGGTATTATATTTATTGAGTTAGATTTTTAAAGCTTATCAAATGCCCAAACAACAAATCAACACTGTCTTTATCCAATCTCTACCACTTGGTAGATAATTTTGAATGCCTTTTAAAATCTCAATTCTTCATTTTCTAAGTGACAAAATAGTGGAAAAGATGTGACTTAGTTTTTTCATAGTTGTCTTCCTGAAAACAAGTATAAGTATCAACTATTTTGAATCTTTTAAAAATAATAGCATTAGTGTGTTAGTAGAAATACTACAGTGTCTTAGGACACATAGAAGTATCATTCCCTAAAGTCACTGAAGTTATTTCTGTGAATTGAATAAAAAATGTGACAGGTAGCCCATAACTTTACATAACTATCAATTAAGTAGACTCTGTGTGACCACTTGCTAAGTCTGCCTTCAAATGTCAGTTAGTACCCAGTGGTCTTAATGTATTGTAACCTGGTGGCCTGAAATAATTAATGTACTTCCCTAAGCAATCTACTTTCCATCAGAGTATGGCTAGGACACCAACCAGAATAAGTCCACTGAGTTAGAGAATCATTTTTCATTAATTTGATTTTTCCTATTCTTGCAGGTGTTTTGAATATTAAGGTCTGGCCTAAACAGCAACACACATTGTTATAATTTAGTCATTTTTTGCTTTTCCCCTTCATGACATATAAAAATGGAAAAATGTGACATTTATGTGTATATATTTTTCTGGCTTTAGAATCAGACAACAGAAATAGAATTGTTATTGTACATTGTCTTATATCATATTGTAAAAATTTTTCCTGAAATAACTGCCTTTTCAATATGTTTATTGTATGAATCTCCTTTTAACGCTATTACTATATATTAGAAAAATATGAAAAAGCCCCAGACTCATGTCCTTTGTATGACTAAGTAGCATGCTCAGCAGGAACTTTATCTTTACATGTCTTCATATATCTGTATGTTTTTAAGATGCAACAGTCTTGAAAATGATGTTGTTTTACCCTATACACAAAAGCTTTCACTTCAAAGGCCTTTGATTAATTTGAGTGAAATCAAGGGCATATGAGATAGCTGCCATTTAGTGAGCCAAAGCAATCCAATGCCAGCTGCAATAAAACTATCAAGCTGTCATCAAGTCAAGCTGTGAGAAAGACGAAGGTGATTACAAGCAATAGTTTCCTTCAGTGGTTTCATAATTTCAATTTTTTGTTACTTTTCCAGATCTCCAATAGTCATCGTAAGAATGCTCAGTAGAGAAATATTTTCCCCAGGGGTTACTAACAACAACTTAGCGTATTGGTTTTTTTCCCCATCATTGGTTCCAGTATAGAAGCTCATCAGGCAAGAAATATTGTGATTACAGTTGTACATAAATTATTTAAAGGGGTTCAGCCAATCAAAACGGAGATCTAAGTGACTATTTTCCTCTTGATGCCTTTGTAACTCCTACTCAAAAAGCAACATTCTGATTGATAGGATAGTTTGGAAGTTACTTCAAAAACACCATTCTTTTGGATGGGAGGAGGGTCTCAATATTAATGGTTCATGTACTTCAATAGTAGCTCTTTTCTGACAACTTTACAGACATGGAGAAAGAAAGAGACCAAAATAACAACAAGCAGAGGAGTAAGAAGTGTGGGAGACAGTGATAGAAGACAAGGCAGGCAATTAAAGTCCAGCCTAGAAAAAAAGGATCATGTATTTAGTGTCTCTTCACATACTCTGGCTATGGCTCTAGAAAGTAATTGCTGTTGAATATGTGAATCAGACAACTCTTATTCAACGCAAGCTTTTTGTTCCTCAATAAAAACACTGAGTACTCCTCAGACAGCCGCTATCATGCTAAACTTCATACTTTGAATATCATCTGTAAGAAACAAAATGCTAATCAATTCTCTCATCTCAGATTAACCATCTACAGCATTCCAGATTTTCCTTTTTCCTCTTTTTTCAGATCATATATTCCTTGTCTCACTATTGACACAAAATTTTATAACAACTGTCTAATGAAAGCCAATAACCACAAATAACTCATTTTAGATAGAATCTGGGGAAATATCTTTTCTCAAATTATGTAGGATAATTAGTACATCTTTTTCTTTTTCCCCCATAAAATTAAACCTGAAAAATCTAAAACTTCCTAAGAGCTGGCAAAGGTATCTTCCAAAGTTGCCAAAAGCAGATGACTTAAATTTGGAAATGCATCTGAAAAGATCATTGTTTTCTTCTCGCAGTACATTTTGAAAGTGTCACATGGATGTCTCATTAAGTTTGCACAGAGAATCAAGAGAGGAAGCTGAAGCTCCTGACTTATGGCATCACTGGTGAGGTGTTCAGTCTGAACACATGAAGAAGAATGGGTCAGTTTGGTGCTGTAGAATTTTAAGAAACAATTAAATCAGACACACAGCTTAAATATCTCATAGTTTCTCTTGTATGAGAAGCCCAACATATAAAGAGCAAAATAAAAGGTAGACGATAGGAAAATATCTTTTGCAAAAGGGGTAGAGACTGTGAGAGGAAGAGAAGGGAAAAGGAGACAAAGGATGATAAAAGAATTAGGAGGTGTTATGTACACACACCTGCTGCACACAGGGATGTAGTCAGCATGTACTGAAAACATGTACTAATGTACACACACCTGCTGCACACAGGGATGTAGTCAGCATGTACTGAAAACATGTACTAATAAACAATAAAAATGGGGGAAACTAAGGTGACTAACATAGCCAAATGATTAAAATGTGGGATTAAAAAAAAATAGGAACAGTGACAAAATGCCAGAGGGTATTCGATAGAACTAGGCCTGGAACCACTCTCAGGAGGAAAGGAAATTCTTGGATACCAACTGGTAAGAAAAGCCTCTCAAACAAGAAAGTACAGAATTTGTTCAAAAACAGAAGGAGTCTAGTTTAGGCAGTATGTGGCATAAGCAAAGGGAAGCAGTAAGTGACATTGCTATGAACAGAATGCTAAGCATTGCTATCTAGAGGTGGCTGGGGTAAGTCTGTCTGAAATTCCTCAGGGAATATTTTACTCGACTAATAAGCAAACTTCCCAACACAGAAAACTGAAACAAAGATAACACTATGACTACTTATATTCCACAATTCTTGAAAGTTTTAAAATACACATTTGTGTCTGATTAACTTTGGAATTGAAGTTGTATTGAATAAAGTAAAAAAAATTCTATAAGAGGAAAGAATTTTTTCAAAGCTATGATATAAAATGTGTAAGGGAAAAACATTCACTGAGCCACATATGCTATCACTGACATTCAAGCAAAATCTAAACCAATAACAATAATAAAAGACCAGAACCTCATTCTCCATCTCCATCACATAAGGAAAGAATATTGTTTCATTGAGCAACACCTTGAGGTCCTCAATAGAACATGGAACAATTTACAGCAATGATGCTTTCACTATGGGATTGCATGTTTTCCTTACAAATATATAGCATATGCTTTCATGAGCAAAGGTATGTGGTGTAAAGAAAACAGTGTGATCAAAGCCGATACTGAGAGATGAATGCATTTTGTCCCAAACTTCTGTTGTTGCTGTTTTAGAACATTTCTAGTTCAGTGTGCCTGTCACTACTAATCACTGAGGCCAAGGAAATACGAATTTATTTAATACTTAGTGGGGAAGCATATGCTGAAATTAAAATAGCTCGAGTTATTGAAATTTTTGCTCCTTAATTAAGAATAAAATTTGTCTTTAAACTAGCTGTGCACTTTATCACCAAACCGAAACTTAGTTGTTCAAGGAGGACACAACCAAAAGGCAGTGAATAACGTGCTCTGAGCTTTCTGAGAAGCTTCACACTCCTGCTAGGCCACTTTCAAGTACCACCACCAGGGAAGTTATACATCTGTAGACAGTACTGGCTTTAATTTAGGATCTTTTAACTTTTCAATGCTACAAAGGTGCTATATATTCAGTAGCAAGTATAGTAAAACAAAACAAAATATAACAACAACAAAATAAAATAACACTCATAAGACTGGCTCCTTTTTGCTGTGTTTTGGGTTTTTTTTTCCTTCTGAGGACTGCAATTTATTACGAGATGTGCTTTTCATTCTTTCTATGAAACTTCTGATCAACCTATATATTCATGTAGCACTAGTTGGTTTCATCTCCTTGGAAGTGTAAGATTAAGAGTGGAAAGAATTTAAGAATAGACCCACCATTGCTTAGAGGAGGTAGTTTGGACAGACCTGGAAAGTAAGAATCAGGAGGCAAAGTTGCTAGGTGTGCAACTGACAGCAGAAGGAATCTCACAGTAGGTGACAAGACATCCAGCCAGGCATCGGAGTGGGGGTCCAGAGGCTGTCTCCATGGACGAGGGGAGATGCAGAGGAAGATGGATGGCAGTAAAAGGAAGCTTTTATAATAAGCAGCTGGAATTTAACCACGGATATGGGAGGTTTACAGACAAGATTCATTTACCAATCAGGTTCATCCAGAAAAATAGAATACATAGGAGATATATATTATGAAGTTATTGCAAGGAGCTAGTATATGTGGTTATGTAGTTTGACTAAGAAAGTCAGAAATCTATAGGGAGGGTCAGAAAAGGAAGGTTGGGATTCCCAAGCACAAGCTAAAGCTGCAGTTTATAGGAAAATTTCTTTTTCAGGGAAGCCTCAATAATACTTTTAAGGTCTTTCAGCAGATGAATCCCAGGTATCTGAATTAATCTCCCTTACTTAAAGTCTTGAACTTTATTCACTCTACAATATATCTTCAAATCAATGCCTAGCTTAGTGCTTGTGTAAAAATGCAGGATTGATCATCACAAGTCATCATACTGACCGCCACAACTCATGCCTAGAGAACTGGGGGAAATAATTCAAATCTCTTAGTTAAGTCTATTGACTTAACTAAGGACAACAGTTATGTAAACTAAAGAAAGAGGAAGATAATTTGCTAAAAGGAAGTTCAATGATAAAAGATCAGAACCAAAGACCAGCAACAACTCATAATTAACACAGGACTTAATGGAAACCCTATCTGGAGGGAAATTTGGTCCTCGTCTTTGTCCATTTGTGCTGCTATTAAAAAAATGCCTGAGACTAGGTAACTTATAAAGACTAGGAATTCATTTCTCTAGAGGCTGAGAATTCTGAGGTCAAGAAGCCAGTGAGTTCAATATCTGGTGAGAATGAGACCTTTGTGTCCAAGATGGCACCTGAAACAGGGCATCCTCTGGAGGAGAAGGGCACTGTGTCCTCTGTGTTCTCCCATGGGAGAAGGTGGAGGGGTGAGGAGGATGAACTCCTTCCATCCAGCTCTTTTAATAAGGGCACCTAACCCTATTCACAAAGGCAATGTAATCATGGCTTAATTGCTTCCTATTATTGACTTCATCACTTTCCTGTACTGTTACATTAGGGATTAAGTTTATGTAAAGTGAATTTTGGTAGGCACATTTGGAGCATGTTAGCCCTAGAGTCTCCATCTCTAGTTTTGGTTTAAAGGCTACAGTGTGTAAGGGCCAGGAGAGCTTTATAAGCAAGATTGCAGTTCTGAAATGGGAAGAATTTTACATTTTACCCATGGAATATTTGGCAATGTCTGGAGTTATTTTTGGTTGTCACAAATTCAGAGAAGTGGATGTCACTTGCAGTTAATGGACAGTTTGCAACGATACTGAGGAAATGTTTTACAATGTATAATTTAAGTAATCCAAGCATGAGAAACCTTGTGGTACAGTACAGTGGTGAATATAGGTAGTTATTCAATATATAGTCTAAGTTAATTCTTAATATCATGCTTATATAATTATTGAATATTTATAGAGCTTGTGAGGGATAAAGAAGGTCAGGATAAAAGATGAATAAGCTGTGTTTTCTCTGGGGGCAGCACATCATAGTAGAAGAAGCATGAATTTATAAGGATAGAATGTGAAGTTCAAAGGCAACTGTCCCATATACCTCTAATGTGCACTTTGGGAAAGATGCTTAATCTCATGGAACTTCAATTTGTTGTCTATGAGACCAGGAGTATACCTCCTACATGATTATTAAGGTTATCAATGGTAGCACTAGATATTTACTAGTTACTTTCACCACAAGAAAATATTTTGGCAGCTATGACAATAATCTAGCCAAGAGCTAATAAGATCAGAAATTAAAATCTTATACTAAAAGCCCATAAAAATGATTACATTTCAAAATATGTATTAGAATCTACAAGACTTGCTTCTCTAGTGGGTGGATTAGCAGATGGGAAAAGAGCAGCCAAAATGAAAATAATGGGAAAGTAGAGATATGAAATCTGCAGAAAGAACCTAATGTATGGAGAAGATAATGAATTTAATTCAGATATGTGATGTCTTGGGTGTCTTTAGGACAGCTCTATTGATACAATGGGAATGGTTACAATTTGCAACCACTTTCACATATTTTGTTCCATTTAAACTTTGATCTTCATAATAATCTGGTGAATGTAGGCTTTATTATCTACATTCTTTAAATGAGGAAGCAGAGATTCAGAGAGACTGAGGGAAATATTCAGGACCATAAAGACAGGGTGGGTGGAGTTTTGCATTGATTCCAATTCAAAGGGATTTTGAAAAGAAAAATAACAAGTGTGCTAAATAGTAAATGACTGAAGGGATGTGGGTTGACCTTGTTTGTTTGTCCATGAGAGATTTATCAGCTCCTCCAAGATGATGAAGGACTGGGGAAGATGGAACAGTCAGGTGCAAAAGCTCTGAAGATAGGTACAGCCAACTATGGGGAGAAGTCAGGGAACTGTCTTTAGTTATTTTTCTCTCTTGTTGTTGAGACAAAATACCTGATGCCCAAAGTTAGGAAAGGAAGGGTTTATTTCTCAGAGGTTGAAGGGTTCAGTCCATACTCAGTTGGCTCCAAGGTAGTGGTTCATGGCAGTCTCAAACAGCAAGCACAAACAGCAAAAGAGAAAGACACATCTTTTTCCCTTCATTACACAGTATGCTGGCTCCACCCCTGGGCACCACCAATTCAAGCACTAGACAATTAACTGATCATGAACTCTAGATTCAGTTGGATCCATGATTGCATGAGACTTGGGAGGGGGTTCACATCTGACATAAGCCAAAACAGGCATACAGTGTAGATTAGCAATGCAATCACGTGTATTATTATTAGTAGTAGTACTAAGGAATGAACACAGGTCCTTCATACTGTGCTGCATTCCCTTTTTATTTTGAGACAGGTTCTCACTAAATCATTAAGCTGCCCATTAGGCTGGGCTTGAACTTGTGATTATCCTACTTCAGCCTTCCAATATGTTCTAGTACATTACATATAGAGAGAGGCTAAGCAAAAAAATGGAGAGAAAAACATTAGAAGACATTGTGAATTCAAAAAAATGCAATGAAGATAAGTCATCTGTGAAATGATAATGTGAATCAATGAAAAGACACCAATGAACAAATTTTGATTTACTCATACATTTTTAGGATCACATTTACTGAGACACATTTTAATCTCTGAACACTGATGCTCTTTCTTTCCAATAGTAACATCAAGCATACTGCTCTGAGGAAGAGCTCTGAGAAAGCTGGGTTTTCACAGGTTTGTTTTTCACAGTTGTAATGTTTCTGAAGACTTGCTTTTGGCTGAGAGACACATATTCAAAAGTGCACAAATCAGACCAATTTGATTTTTAATTTAGATTTTCTGAATCTGAGTTTCTAAGGTTTTTAACTTAGCAGCTTCTACCCTCTCAGTAATTTTAGAGAATAGGAGCTTTTGGTATCTCATCTGGATAGACAGAGAAGGAACTTCCTCTACGGTTGGAGCACATCTTCGCAGCTGTTTAAGAAGGGGGGACTGTACTGTTCTTGGTCTCTGCATTTTCCTAAATCCACATCTAAATTTCCTGCAGTACGGGCTGTGGCTGCTCTGTCCTTGCCATTTTGCTGCTTTGTCCTGCCCGTCCTCTCTGCCTTCATATGATGCTAGGTTTGTGTGTTGTGTTCCTTCAACATTTTGATTCAGGCTCTTCTTCACCTCGGTTAAACCTCTTCTCATTCCTTACTTTGAATGGACATGTTTCTGCCTGTCTTTTTTCCTGTTTCCTTCATCGGGTTCTGGAGGTGTTTTTTCTCATTTTGTAGGTATTTTTAAAAAATTATACTTTCTACTTTTTTGTTTTCATTTAATTAGCATGTTTTCAATTTGATCAAATCTTTCTTAAATTCACTTTTGAATTTTTTTTTGTACTTTTGTTTTTTCTAAAATTTTTGTGCATTGATTATCATTCTTTTTTCACTTCTCTTTCTCTTTCTCCTATTTCTTTGCTGCTTTTCTGATTTTGGATTTTGCAAGAACCCAAATGTTTGAGAGGGGAATAGGAGCACAATTGGCATGGCATTCTTTTGTAAATTGTTTTATAATTGTATTTATGATTAGAGAAATTTGCTTATATAGTACTATCTCTTCTTTGAGAAATGTATGAAATATTCCCTGCCAAATAAATTATGGGATTTTGTGCTTCATGCATATGTTCATATACACACATTTATATATATGTTTAAAAATCTATTTCCTACATGAGTTCTCCATGCATCTAATAATGAAACTTATTGATTGCATTGTTCAAAGCTTTTATATCTTTAGTTTTGTCTACTTTCCATGTCTAACTCAGAAATAAGTAAATTAAAAATGTCTGCAAAATTTGTGTTTTTATTTATTAAGTTTTCCTTGTACTTCTAATATTTTTTTTCTTTATGTGTTTTGAGTTTTGGTCCATGTAAGTTAATGGCTAGTATTTTTTGCATTGTAAAATTTTTCTGTCATAACAGCATAATATAGTGCATTTTCTAACAATGTCCTCTATTTAAAATCCCACTGTTCATAACCATGCATCATTAATATTGCTGCTTTTGTTTTTAGTTTCATATCTGTATAGTACACAGTATCTTTTCCTTAATTTTAATTTTATTTATAATACATTGAAATATACTTTATGCAGGTAGCATAAAATTGAACTATGTTTCATCAGTGTTAAGGTCTCTGTCATATATATATATATATGTTTATATATTATATATTTATATATATTATACATAAATATATATGTGTGTGTATATATATACACACACATATATATTTATTTTTGCTTTTCTAGACAGAGTCTCACTATGTAGTTCACCTTGGCCTTGAAGTCCTATGTAGCCCAGGCTGGCTTCGAACTTACAGTGACCCTCACGCCTCAGCCACCTGAGTGCTAGGATTACAAGGTGTGTGCCACCTTGCCTGGCCTTCTGTCTTTTAATAATAATAGCTCTTTTATACATCTTTAATAATGAAAAATTTTACATTTGTTGTTTTAGTTTGCCTTTATGATCTTACACATGTGGTTTTTTATTTCTTAGCTTTTAAGTTTTCATGAATTATTATTTTGTTCTTCAGTTTTTCCTTATTAATTGAAAGCTTTACTCTAAATTTTGGAAATATATTCAGGCATGTACTCATCTATTACTGTTTGACAATAAGATACTAACCACTCATCTTCTACCTTTCCATCTCCATCAGTCTCTAAAGAATATTTAGAGACTGTGTCTCTTCCTTTTTCCTTTCCTTGGGTCCTCCTCCCCAAGAAGAGACAATTCGGATTATTATTTCCATCCTTAATTGTAGGTTTTATCATAATTTTAAAGTATTTTTTCTTATATTGATTTCATTTTCCTTTCTGAAATACAGCTTGCTGCCATCTTTGTTTTCTTCTATGTTTCACTTCCTAGTTTCTCATCTCTTCCTTCATATATTTTATTTGTGTGCATTGGACCTGGGTTTTAGATAATTTCCACCTTTCTTTATATCCATTAATTCAGATTTTAATACCTGTTACATTTGTATTCTTTAATCAATCTATCTATTGGATAAAACAGACGTGAGTTTGATATTTTGTTTGTTGTTGGTATGTTTAGATTTTTTGGTACTATACTTGATTCATTTTTTTTTTTTGAGAGGATTTTTCACTGTGTAGTTTAGGTTGGTCTTGGACTCACTATGTAGCCCAGGCTGGCCTCAAACTTACAGCAACCCTACTGCCTCAGCCTTCCACGTTTTAGTACAGGTGTGCTCCATCATACCTGGTTTTATGCTTGATTTTTAATTACTCATTCTTAAATGTCAGAGTTATTGTCTGACTCCTCTAAAAAGTTCTTTTAAGAACATTTTTGTTGAATTGTTTTCTCTGGCATCATCTCCTTTGTGTCTCTCTCCTTTTCCCATGAATGGAGTCAGTGTTTTTACGAAAGAGATCCCAGAGAGGTCAGTGACCCCTCCCGTGATAGTAAGACACAGTGAGAAGATGACCTTTCATATAACAAGTGAGCTCTCATCAGCTATTACCTCTGCCTGCCCCCAAATCTAGTACTTAACTGCCTCCAAAACTATATGAAATAAATTTTGTTTGTTTGTAAGTTACACAGTCTAGAGTGCTTTTTTAAAAAATAGCTGCTGAAATGGACAATATGCCAACACAGGCATTTAGAGTTAGACACTAAAGGATACATTTCAAATTATGGAAGATGGAGCATTTTCAATTTTGGTGATTGGTTTTTGCTGCAGGAAGAATTTTCCACTAATCCAGGTTTCACTGTCTTCTTGCCTTGGGAGTTTATGAGCCTTAGTCCTATTTCTAGTTGGCTTTTCCTTGGTTCATTGAGGTTTGGAAAACCAGTTTAAGTAGCCTATATCCTGTGCCTCTGATCATGGTGAGCCAGGGTCCCCTGCATCCCATGTTTCGATCTATGCTCAAGGAATGATGGGGCTGAGATCTGGGCTCTCTTCCTCAATGGAAGAAGTCTCTTAGCTCCTCCTGGTTCCCCAAACTTCTATGGTGGAGACAGCCAGAGAAATTGGCATTCAGTGAAGAAAGCAAGTCCTATCACTACACCCAGAATTTTTCCTGTGTGATGCTTTTGAAAACATAGATAAAAGAGGTCTTTTTAAAAAAGATCTTTTGTTTGGGTTTGTCTCTATGTAAGTATAAATAATAAGCATAACACATTTTTACCATGTAAGTATCACAAAGTTACAATTTTCCTAAAGTTAAAAGTAGCAGTTGAAAAATTTAGACTTTATTTTATTCACATCAATTTTCTCATCCTCAGAATAATGATCTGAAATTCTCTATAGTTATTCTAAGATATTAATAAATGGAAGTAGTTTTGATAGCATAGTTATCATGAAATCTCAAAGTTTAACAAAAGCTACCAACTATACAAAAAAATATTCAGAATTGTTTCAGTTAGCAGCCAAAGAAACTGTCATTTTGATCTAGGCTTCTTAGTTCCTACTGGGTAGAATCAAGAGAAAAAGAAATGAAACAAGCAAACAAAAATATGCTAACTTTGGCCAGACACAAATTTTTAAAAGATTCATCCATCATCAAAAAGCATTTGCTTAAACATTAAACATTTATGCCTACCTTAAATCTAGTTTTCTGAGGACCTACAAGATCACAGTCTAGATATTCAGAACAATGAAATACAGAGAATTCTTCAGGCCTGGTTAAATCATAACACATTCTCTTGACTTTGAAAGTGCTTTCAGAACTCTGTATAAGTTTATTCAAAAAGAATGTTTTGGCCAAAATGTTGGAAGTAGTGTATCCAAGAAGATAAAGCCTTAATTATCGCTTCTGCAGGGCATAATTGAGAAGAGCTACATGATATATTTTCAATGCTATCTGAACCAGGTATATATAACAAATGTAACAGTAAGTGTATGAAATATTCACAGGATGCATAAGTAAGAATAATTAGAAGGAAAGGTATTTAATTCTTAGGGTAGAAAAATAGCCTGTAAAGTGATTATTTGAATTTTCAAGGCTGTTGTCTCTAAAATATTCTGTAGTGCATATTCATATAGTTATAGGAAGGACATTTGGTTTGGCAGACAGATCTCTTGAGTCAAAATAATTCAGCCTGTTCCAAATTCCTAACTGCTCACTGCATATCCCCATATGGCATTTCTGCCAGCCTCCCAAAATCAACTCATCCAAATTTGGACACATTTTCTTCTATCCTCTCTTTCCTCATAACTCATCTTTCCTCTAGCAGTCTTTCTACATACTGATATTTCTATTCAGTCATCCAAGCTGGAAAATCTGGAAAGCTACCTCACCTTCCGGCATTTCTTAGATTCCAACCACATTGGACTACTTGCCTGCTTCTGAACATCCTAGGTTCTTGGCTTTGCATAATAATTGCATATACTTTGTTGGTTGAACACACCTAACCTGAAATCTGAAATGCTCCAAATTCCTAAAGTTTTTGAGCATCATGTTGGTGCTCAAAAAGTTTCAGATTTTACAGAATTCTGGATTTTCAGATTAGGGTTGCTAAACGTATAATGTTCATTTAGCTCCAGAATTCCCCAAGCATATTTTGCCTAGGGAAATAATGCTTTTACTTTCAGGACTACTTCAAATGCTACTTTCTTCAACTGATGTCATCATTTGCTAACTGCAATCATAATTCTGCCCTCTGTGCTCTTATGGATCTTTACTTTACATTTTAACACTTTCTTTCTGTTTATCTTTTGTCTGTTTTACAAGTGTGTATCTCTTTACCATCTGAAACCTGCAGTGTTTCAGCATTGGATCACAATGAAATTTCATTCATCAAAGACTAAGGGCAGGGACATTTCATCTACAAAAATATTCATTTATTTCAGATCTACTACAGCACAAACATACTTTATCTCATAGAATCCAGAAGCTTTGAGTGGAAACTCTAATAATTTTGAATCATTAAAGAACGTACAGAAGGAAGGGGTTAGATAACCTGCTGGTGCCAGAAACCTGCATTCACATTTCCTGTGCAACACTCTTGCATAGATGCTGTTATTATTCCTACTTCACAGTGGCAGACACTGGCGTTCAGAAGTTAAGTAACTTGCTTAACATCAAATACCTAGTAAATGAGTTTACTGAACAACATAGATGACTAGAAGTACCTAACATAACATACTTTCATCTAGACTAAAGGAAAATAAAAATAACAGCTATCTCATAGGGGTGGCTGAAATGGTGTATCAGAGTACACTGGGAATACGGCAGATGTGTTGCACAGATACACCATAGTCTTATAAAAATAAAGCACATGAACTACTGTTCTGTCTCTTGAGATCAAGTATGAATCAAGAGGGACTTCTCTTGGAGAGAAAAGAGTAAGCATTGCAGGTCTCTAGCATGTCTTTACTCCATTCAGTGGACACCTAGCCTATTTACTGCTGTACAATCCTGTGGCCCTCATAATCCCTGGGCTGAGTTTAAGAAGCCACCACTTGAGCCCGTGACACTATTGCCGTGGAGAAAAAAAATCAGCCCATATGGTACCCTCCCTAATGCTGATGCATGGAGGCTTCTTTGAAACACAGTCCACCTGGGGTCCTGAGGCAGCTGGCAGTTGCCCCAAGTTACTAAGCTGATTCAGCCCTATGAATAAGTCCTGAGGCTTGATTAAATTCCCATCACCCTGAAATCTCTGGGAATCACCTACACAGCCTACTCTGAGCAGTTTAATCCTGAAAGATCCCCAGAAAACAGCCCAGCAACCCACAAGCAGCCAGACAGTTCTGCTCATGCCCTGCCATCCCTAGAAAATAACCAGCCTACCTTGTGCAGCTCAGCCCTCAGAGCCCTAGGAAAGCTGAACACCTGTCCCACCCACATGCCTACAACCATGGAATGCTGCCAAAGAGCCCTTAGTGAGTGGATCCAATAGCTTCGGACTAGGGGAAACAACTGGGTAGCCTCATTCATCTCCTACAGGTCCTAGATTCAGTCAGTGCTCATTTTTAGATGTATAGTTAATTGAGACTCTAAAAGACAGAAGCTCAGCTCTACCTACCCACCATTAGTCCCCAAAAGTAATTGAGTAGATATATACAAGCATGTTGGCTCTTTAAGATCCCACAAAATCACCTATACAGGTTGGATACTGACTGGTATATGAACCTACTGGTGTGACTCAGTACACAGGTAACTCTCAGACACTGAGAGGTATTTTCTCTTTTACTGTTCATATTGAACCCCAGCCACTTGGGCTCATCTGATAGGTCTTGCCCTGAAACAACCTATAGAAACTGCTGGGTGCCCCATGAAGACATTGTTGTACACTGTACTCACAACTGCTAGTGAGCCTGCCCTACCTAAGAGAACTGTATCCTTTCTGGTAGTGCAGTCTCATAATTCTTATAGCCTAGGCCACCAAGACACTTATAGACACCACCCACACTGATTTTAGCAGAAGATGTTACATGGACATTATACTTAATTGGTTAGGCACTTAACCTAACTAGAGCCAAAGTCAATGAAGCATGCCAAACAAACCTGGGAGACACTGCCAGCAGAAAGGCTTTTTTTTTTTTTAATTATGAAAGTCACCTTATAAAACTGATAAGAGAAAACTGACATCCTCATCCAGATGTATGAACACCAATCATTGAAGGAACACAAGAAGCATGAGAAAAAAGGTAACATGATACCTGCAAAGGTACATCAATATCTCTCTCGCAACTCATAAAAAAGAAAAGGAAATCAACAAACTGTCTGATAAAGAATTTAAAATAATTATTTAAGGAAATAATGACATAAAAGAATACAGGAAGACAGATCAATAAATTTATGAAGATAATTTATAACACAAATGACACATTTAACAAAGAGATAGAGATCCCCCCAAAAAGAAACAATCAGAAAACGTGGAGCTAAACAACTTGATAAATTAAATAAAAATACGTTTGTAAGCCTCAGCAGCAGAATTGATTAGGAAAAAGAATTACTAAGCTTTAAGACAATTGTTTTGAAATAATTCTGTCAGATGATCAAGGAAAAATAAAGGAATTGAATAGCGCCTTCTAGACTTAAAAGATATCACTAAGCAAGCAAACATTTGTACTGTTGGCATATTTAAACTAGAAAAGAGAAGGCATAGAAAAATCTATTCATTAAAATAATTGCTAAAAAGTTTTCAAATCATGGGAAAGACACAGACTTCAAAATCCATTAAACTCAAAATATTAGTAATACATTTGATTAATAAAGATCCTCACCAAAGCATGTTTTAAACTGTCAAAATGTAAGACAAGTACCAAATTCTAAAAACAGCAAGAGAAAAGCATCATGTAATTTTAAAAGGGGAACACTATTACATCCGTGGTAGGCTCTTAGGGAAACATTACAGAGCAGGAGAGAATTGGATTATGTTGTGAAAAACAAACAAACAAACTTAACCAAGAATATTATATTAGTAAAGCTATCTTTCAGATATGAAAAAGAAATTAAAACTTCCTAAGAGAAACAAAAACTGAAGAAACTCATAACTACCAGTCAGCCCCTCAAGGAGTGCTTAAGAATCTCATGCTAGAAGTGAAAGAACGGTAACAACCATCATGAAAATATGGACAAAAGTATAAAACTCTATGGCAAAGTGAACTCACAAAGGAGAGAGTGAAGATAATAAAACCCTATTATTTCATAAGACCAACTAACCACAAAAGGAAAACCAACAAAGGAAGAAAAGAATAAATTACATGTAAAACAATAGAGAAAATTAACTGAGTAACTGCAATATGTCTTTTTAAAAAAGAGAACAATATAAAACAAAATAAAGCTAATCAGAATAGGACAATGAAAGTGATACAGGACTTCAAAAAGATAAGAAGGAATCAACAATAGCTACCATAATGTCTCTTGCTTTCTTCAAAATAGCTGTCCATACCATCAGGCAAAATCAAATCAAACAAATCAAAACAGAATAAAACCAATCAAAACAAAACAATGAAAGCATTATGGGACTTCAAAACCAAATAACAGGAAATCAACAATGGCTACCATAATATATCTCACTATCTTCAAAATAGCTGCCCATATCATTTAATGAAATAATACAAAACCTAAAAAAAAAAAAAACATGAAGGGCCAGGGATTTAGCTCACTGGCATAAGCGCTTGCCTTGCAAGCACGAGGTCATGAGTTCAATCCCTGGTACCAAACAAACAAACAAACAAAAAAAATGAAAAATGAAATTCAAAATAAGATAATAAGAAATTAACAATAGTTATCAACTTCCCTTTTTAGATGTTTTCTCCCCTATCATTTTTACAATATCTATTGTACATTTTGGATTTCACTAACTCCTTCAGTTTTTTATGCTAGGGAGATAACATGATGTTCAACCCATATGAGTTCTAAACATTTCACCCATGAGCATGATCTCAAGTTGCATGCATTTACCTACAAGAGCCTTGAGATTATTCTTCTTTATAGCTGAGTAGCTTTCCATTGTATAAAACTATGATATCTTTCTTATCCATTCTGTAGTTGATGGACAAGCTATCTCTACTTTTTTCTAGTTTCCTGTCACATGGAACATTATTTTCTTGAGCAAAGGCATACCAATTGTAACCATTAATGTAGATGGCCGCAATCCACGAATAAAAAGAACACAAGGAGAGTAGATCAACAAAAAGCTCAATATGCTATATATAGAAACACATTTAACTCAAAAGGAAATTCATAGACCAAAAGTCAAAGGACAGCAGTATGTCTTTACCTATCAGTAATAACTTTGATTGTAAATAAACTCACCAATTAAAAAACATAAACTTGTTGAATGAATAAAACATTAGACCCAATAATACACTGCCTATATGAAACTCATTTCAAGTAATGACTGAAAGTTTAGGAATAGAAAAATATATACCATTCAAGTGGAAAACAAAGGCAAGCAGGAATAAGTATATTTGTATCAGTTGAATAAAAAATGTAAAAAGAAAAAGAACTAGGCATGATGTAACTTCAAAAATTGTCCAAATGCATGAAAACTAAATGACATTTTCTTGAATAACTGATGGACCCATGAAAAAATCAAAAGAAAATTTTAAAAATTTCTTGAAACAAATGAAAATCAACTCCACATACCCAAACTGATGGAATATAGCAAAAGCAGTTCTAAGAAGAAAATTATGAAATAAACACTTACATAGGGGATAACAAAAGAAAAAGAAAGTAAGCAAATTACCTAATGATGCAACTCAAGGACCTAGAAATGGAAAAAACAAAACAAACCACAGATTAATGGAAGGAAAGAAACATTAAATATGAAAACATAAATAAGCAAAATAAAGAGTAAAAAATACAAAAGAGCAATGAAACGAAGGGTTGGCTTTTATTTTTGTTTTTAAATGGTTACTACAAAAATACAAAGGATTATTAGGAACTATTGTCAACAATTATATAGCTACAAATTACAAAACATACAAACAAACAGATTTCTGAAAAACATAAGCTATTGAATCGTGGACATACAAAACATTGATATACCAATAACAAAGATGAATCAATAATTAGTTTTACAACAAAGGAAAGCCCAGAAGCAGATAGTTTCACTGTCAAATTTTACCAAATTTTTAAAGAAGAATTAAGGACAATTCTTCTGAAACTCTTTCAAACTATTGAAATGGAAGGAACTCTATTAATCTTATTCTATGAGATTAGCATTTACTCAGTATTTCATTGTATCCTGATACAAAGGCCAGGACTAAATAAGGACCACAGATGACAAATTCACAGCCTATATCACATTGAAAGTGGAGAGCTGAAATTAATTTTTTAAGGTCAGGAATAAGACAAGGATGTCAAGTTTCACCAGTGTTACTCAACATAATATGAGCAGTCTTATCCAGAACAATAAGATTAGTGAAAGAAATAAAGAACATAGGAAAAGAGGACACGAAATATTCCTATTTACAGATGATATTGTTTTACATAAGAAAAACCTGAGGACTTCACCAATAATCCTGTTAGAACTGCTAAATGAATTCATTAAGGTTGTAAGATACAAAGTTGATACACAAACATTAGTGGCATTTATATATACCAATAATGAAATTGTTCAAAAAGAAAAATCAAGAAAAATATTTCATTCATATTAGCTACATAAAATTTAAACTTACTGAGAAGAAATGTAGCTAAGAAAGTGAATGAACTGTACAATGAAAACTATGAAACACTTATGAAACAAAATGCAAAGAATGCACAAAAGATGGAAAGATACCATGTTTATAGATTGGAAAGATTGAAGCTGTTGAAAGGCATATGCAACTCAAAATGATGTACAGATTCAATGCAATTTCTATTAAAATACCAGCGACACTCTTCACAGAAGTAGGAAAAAAAAACTCCTAAATTTATTTGGAATTGCTACACACCTTAAATAGAATTCTGGAACAAGAAGAATAAAGCTGGAGTAACCAAAATACCTGACTTTAAAGGATATTGCAAAGTAACCAAAACAGTATAGTTCTGGCATACAAGGACCAATAAAACAGAATAGAGAACAGAAGTAAGTCTGTCTTTACTGCCAACTGACTTTCAACACAGGTAACAATCAGATACACTGGAGAAAGAAAAACTTCATTAAATAATGGAGTTAGGAAAGCTGAACATTCATAAAAATATGAGATATGCAGAAGAAATGATTGCAATGTCTCCCTATACATAAAGCCAACTCCAAATGGATTATAAATTTAAATGTCAGACCTGAAACCATGAAATTATGAGAAGAAAATGTAGAGGAAATTCTCAAGACATTGAGTGGTGTAAGCAAATATTTTTGCATAAGACCCCAAAAGTACAAGTGATGAAAGCAAAAATTGACAATCAGGCAATAAACAAGAATTCTTCTTATATATATATCAAAGAAAACAATTAACAAAATGAAGACACCATCTATAGAATGTAGGAACATATAGTCATTCACCTGATAAGGAATGAATTTCCAGAAATGTAAGGAATTCAAACAACTCAATATTAAGTGTAAAAGATCTGATTTAAAAATGGATAAATGATTGGTAATTTCTCAAAAAAGAATATACAAATGACCAACAAATATATGCTAAAATGTACATCATTGCTAATTATCAAGGAAATGGCAATTGTTATCACAATATTATTTAATGTTAACTAGAAAGGGTATTGTTAAAATGTCAAGCAATAACAAATGCTGGTTAGATCTTTTATTTATTCTTGGTAGGAATACAAATTAGTAAAACCATGTAGAAAAGAGTATGTAGATTCTTAAAAGAAAAATAGAAACACAGTATTATCCAGTAGTCATGCTATTGAGTTATGGTTTATGTCTAGATGTCCCCCTAAAGTCTCATTCACTTCTATCTAGATGGAGCTTTTTTGGAGGAAGTTGAATCTAGAATTTGTGGTTGATTCATGGTATAATGCTAGGATTAAGGGCATGAGTGCTATACGCACTCTAGGGCAGGTAGCCTGCATATAATATAAGGCACAGAAAGGAGCTTGCTCCCACCTCTTCTCTTGTAGCTTTTGGTGTCTTCTACAGGTTTGAATAGTTGCCCCTGTGCCACACGACCCTGCCTTAGAGCCAGCTGATTATAGATTGAAACCTCTATAAACTGTGAGCTAAATAAACCTTTCCTCCTTTAACCTTTAACCTTGGCATCAAATATTTTGTCTCAGCAATAAGAAAAGTAATTAATACATACATATCTAAAGGAATTGAAATCAGTATACTACACTCCGATATGTATTGTAGCACTACTCATGAAAGACAAGATATGATGGACATCTAGGTGTCCATCAATGGATGAATGGATAAAAATGTAATCGCATCTATATGAGCATTATTAATTATGTCATTTGCAGTAACATGAATGGAATTAAAGGATATTACAATAGGTGAAATAAATCACATAGAAAAAGACAAATACCACATATTCTAACTTATGTGAGGAAGCAAAAGAAACATCGATCTCAAAGTATAAAGTAGAATATAACTACCAGAGCCTAGGAAGGGGATATGGGAGGAGCAATACAGAGAAGATGATCGATGCATTACAGAGAAGTAGAACAATAAATAGAAAGAATAATTTCTAAAATTTTACAACACAGTACATTGACTACACTACACCACAATTAGTTAACTATTTCAATAGAGCTATTAGAATTTTGAATGTTTCTGAGATTTACTTATGTTTTCTCATTACCATTGTGTATTCATTTCCTTTTGCTGCTGTAACAAGTTACCACAAATTAGTGATCTAAAACAGCAAATATTTAGGACAAAAAACCTGGATGTCAGGAAGGTAGAAGTCAAAATAAGTCGTAAAGGACTAAACCTAAGGCATTATCAAGGCCGAATTCAGATGAAACTTCAAGAGAACCTTTGTCTTCTGAGTGTATTCCTTGGATTAGGGTCCCACCTGTCCATGCTTCACATGTCATCACATAGCTTTCGTCTACCATCGACTTCTTTGCCTCCTTCTTACAAGGATACTTGTGATTAGATTGGACCTAGCTGGAAAATCCCGAACAATCTGTTTCAAGATTACTAGTTTAATCACACCTACAAAGTCCCTTTCACCACAAAATATACTATTCACAAATTTTGGCAATTAGCGAGGGAAGAAATTAAAATGTGGCCAGTCAGCTGGACTGGTGGGTGTGACTGCTCAATAAGGGAGATCCAAGACACTTACAGAAAAACAGTTCCAACATCTGCACCTGGACCAATCAGAGTCCCACTTTATTTTCAGTTCTTGGGAGAATGCAAACAGATTTTTGAATGGATGGCCTCGATCAGACATCAGCCTAAGAAGTGGGGGATACAAAAGACAAATCCTGCTAAGCTTGTGGTCCCCGCAAGTTCTTTCAGTGGCTGACCCTGGACTGTGTGGAGTGTCCCTCTTCCCCTATTTTTAACTGGCCTGCACTTACTTAGCTGAGCATATTTATTTTTCTACCTTTAATAAATGCAAAACCTTGTTTCTTTTTTCACTTGTCTTGAACAATTCTTTGTTTAGGAGAGTAAGAATCTAGAAAGAATCTCTAGAAGGAGTCACCAGAACCCCAGAACCCTGGTAAAATTAGGATGCAGACACTGCTATGACTGAAATATGTGTTAGAAAAAAAGAAGACATGTCTTCAAGGTAGGAGAATAGGAAGACTACTGGTGCATAATGGAACTAAATGAGGGATGTACCTTAGTAGGGCACACTATTGAACCAACTCACCACAGAGACACCTGTTTAAGCAGACACCTGAATACAGGTAATTGTGGTAAGTATACATAAGTACTTACTGGCTATATAATTCAAAATTTACTTAACTGGTCAAAAACTGCCATAGCTATTATGCTTTTTTAGCAAAAAAAAAAAAAAAAGAATGTTATTTAACTAACTTTGCCCTTTAATGGCCATTTTAAAATGTAAATAGATATCCTCTGGACAAAATTCCCCATAAAAATGCTTGCAATTTTTTTTATCATTTCAAACTTTGTCCTATATCTGACTACTGTAAAGTGGTTTTCTTTAACTTCTTTCTTTGTTAGTTTCTTCAAGTGAACTAATCATTGGAGCCACTCATGTGGTAGACTGCCAGTTAAAAGACTCAAATGTCAAGATGTTTTTATCAGTTGCATCAACAGTAACTTTCAGACTGAATAGTTCTTTAGTTTATGTCAAATCTTTGGCATGGATATTTTTGCCTTTATAAAATGGAAATTGTTTACATACTAATGCAAACTTCCCATTGTTCAAGTGTCTACAATATCTTTTACCTGTTCACACAAAAAGATGACGGAACGTATCCTGTTGCTAATGAATGCCCATTAGCCTTGAGAAGCAAATATCTTCTCTTGTGTGCATCCAGTATATGTGATCATAATAGAATTCCATTTTGTGGTTTGTGGAAAAAGAAGTTTTTGAGAGCCAACCCACATGTGTTTTCAAATTTCATCTCAATATACACTCAGCATCTGAGCTGCTCACTTGCTTGCTGGCATGTGTCCCGTTTTGAATGCAATTTCTTTATGAATTGAAAAGAACTTGTAAGAAGGCATCTAGCTATTTAGAAAAATAAATTTCTATATTTTCAGCATATGCCTTGCTGTGGGTGCAGGACAAAACATATAGGTAGACATCTAATCACTATGAGACTTTATTTTTAAAGATCAATTATAGACAGTAATATTTTTTTCATGTCTCCCATCTCAAACAATTTTATTAAAATAGTTTTTCTATTTAAATACTCCTTTGCTGCATAGCCACTAATATAATGACCTACCTAAAAATGCCATCTTGTCATCAAACTATTTGACAGCAAAAACCTATTTGAGACCCATTATTTAGTGACAGCAGTGTATATTTGAATAAATAAACTTCATTATCTATATGCTCAAAACTGTGAATATCTGTGAATGAAGAGATACAATGTATTGATTTTGCTATGGTCCTTCACTGCAGTCTAGGCGGCATCACATCAGCCTACAATCTCAATGGTCTTCCGAAGTTCAGAAAATAAAAAATCGTTATCTGGAAAACTCTCAAACCAACAGAAATGTTATCAATTTTTTATCTGTGGTTAGGTACTAGAAGTCAGAGGTGGATTTTCTGTCCTCAAAGCTCTCATCCTCTTGTTAAAATATTTAGGGAGCTCCCAGGGGAAATACTATATCTAGAGTGAACCTGTTTACATTAGGAAGTGAAAAATCTGCTCTATGTATCCCGTTAAGCACAAATACATCCTCATCTCCTGCAGTCACTCCCCCAGAGGATTACAGGACGGGATATAGTTCTCCTTTGGTCCCTAAGCACCCTTCTACTGAATGACTGAAACCATTGGGACTTCATTTTCAACTTTGATTATTACTTGAAATAGCCATACAATTATACACCATGTAACTTTAATTCTTATTTAGATAGAGACACAGTAATTTGACATGTAACTGTATTCCCAATTATGGTCTAATACTGACTATGAGAGAAAAATAACCTCACACAGGAAAATATTGCAGAAGTTTTACAGTGATTGATAATATGTCTTAAGTAACTGTCACATTAAAGAAATTATTTTAAAGTTTGTTGTGAACCTACTCATCTGAATTTATAGAAGATACGATATAGTTCAAGCATAGTCAAAGTAATGGAAAGATTAAGAAGTTATATTCTTCCTATGGAAGAGCTTACAGTTAGCTAAATAGAAAAGAAACATGCTTATAAATAACTAGCACACCAGGTGAAAGATAACAGGTTTGATGGCAATGTTTTACCTAAATGACTGTAAGACTGGATGATTGGAAAGGGAATGGAAGGAAGTGTCATGGAGGAAGAACCTTTGTGGTGAACATAGGTCAACACTGAAAAACCATAGATTGACCATCTACACTGTGCGCCCAGCAATGGTGGATAAGGGAGAGACAGTCTAGCACAAGAGAAAGACCTTGAGATTACACAAAAACAAGCAATTTAAAATACACTAAATCTATGCAGAAGCTGATGAACTCAGAACAAGATGCCCTAATCCAAGAGTTCTTTGATTATGTAGTATTTAACTTGGGCATGGGAAAAGCCTGAAATAGAAAAGATGAGCAGTGGATTGGGGGATAAAAGGCTTGATTAAAATCCACTTTGTCCCAAGACACATGAGCAGGGTTAAATTGGCTGCTGTCAACACATGTCTCTAGAGTGTCAATGAAACTTGAGATTCATGACCGGACATAAAAACTTATGGGTCTGGAGGACTGGGGATGTAGCCTGCTGGTATAGCAGCTGCCTAACACATATGAATCCCTGAGTTCTGAAAAGTTCTGAAAAGATGGACTGAAAAGAAAAAAAAGTAATTATTGATTATTAATTAACAACTGTTTACCAACCATTATCTCAGTTTCTTTACATGCATTCTTTCATTTAATCTGTAATGTTCTTATCAGACAGAGGCAAATAAAGATTTTAAAAGCAAAATAATTTCTCTAAAATAGTATTCATGTATGTAACATTCCCATGGGGGAAAAAGGGTATTTGGTACTTAGGATGAATTTTAGGAGCAATCTGAATCTGAGGAGATTCATTCTTATTTTACCAAAAAAAAAAAAAAAAAAAAAAGAAAAGAGATTGTTAGTCTTCCAGAGATGACGAGCCAGATAAGCAGAGTCTCAGGATTAGAAACTTTATTTGGATAATTTTATGTCAATGTAAATGTCATCAGTGAAAATCGGAGAAAGGAAACCAGATGTGAGAGGTTTAAAAATGGAAACTTCTGACTCTCTGTTGCTTCAAAATTAACCCTAACTCTATCGAACTTCTTAGCAGAGCTTCTGTAAGGGTCTGCTTTAAATGGATTACATATGCATGGTGAGATGTTTACTCTCTCAGCCCTCAGAATGTAGGGAGCGAGTGTACTGAAAGGTAGACACACACACACACACACACACACACACACACACTCCTCTGTATTGCCTATCCATATATAATGATCTACTGAATGTTGAGAAAACAGAATCTCTGAACAGTACCTCAGAATATGAGTAAGTCTGGACCCGAAAAATCTCCTCGAGGACATGACCTTGTAGTTGACATTTGAATGAAGGTAGAAGGAAGGTGGTTGTGGGTGGTAGTCACAGTGGAGCCCTCCAGGTGGGGGACCACAAGGAAAGTCTATTGCAACCACTGCAGGGAGATGACATAAGCAGTGTCATGCACTGTATGTGCTCTTTAAGAGTAGAGTTGTTGACAGGTGGATAAACTGGAGAATGCAGCAGGTAGGGTGGCGACCAGCATTTTTGTGTGAAGGATTAAAAGGTTTGTTTCTTTATCTTGGTTATGGGACACTATTGAACCAGCAAAGGTTTGTAGGTCTGGATTTTGTTAGGAATGGATGGATATGATCAGGTTTTGATTTGCAGATAACTGGAGAAAGTGTAAACATGGGGAGAACTTTTAGGAGATCATCATGGGTTCAGATTTAGGCTGCATAATAGCAGAGAATGAGAGAAAAACATGTGATTTTTTGAGGATACATATTTGGCTGGGGAGCTGAACATAGGGACATAGCAGAGGAACAAGATTCAGCAGGTGAGTGAGGTTGAGAAAGACCTTTCCAGAGGTTTTGATCCCAGCTGTCACTGATAAAGTCTGGCTTCCAGTTTTCATTTCTCTTATGCCAAAGTGAAGTTAAAGTGGTCTTCTTGGTTTGTTATGACTATATTCAGTATCCCTTATGTCTCTACCTTTCCTGCATTCATTTCTACCTCCCTGGAAATACTTTTCCTCTCTCATCTGCATTTCAAAATTCTGTTTGTTCTTTAAATTTCAGATCAATTGTCATTCTCCATGAAATCATTGCTAGATTGATGTCTTTTCTGCTCCTGTTCATTGTGTGTACCTCAGCTTTAATGATCCCTGTATCTCCTTGTGAATGTTTGTCACATTTTCCCCTTGGGTCCATTTTTATTATGTCCTTCATAGAGGAGGTCTTACATTTATACATCTGTGCCAAAGTTTGAAAACCAGTTGGAGATGAATTACAGTGTAATTTCATTTTGGCTCTGCTGAAAATTTTGTATTATCTGTCAACTAATTCTACATAAAAATCCAAAGTTCTAGTTTCTCTGGGGAAACAGAAATTCAGCCCATCAGCTACAGTTGAGGTCTGCCCTCTGCCCTCTACCTTCCCAGCACTCTGCTCTTCATCTGATATTAATTTACTTTACTAGTCTGTCTCCTGAAGGCATCTAAGTTTGGGGCACTGGGCTGAGAAATTCCTACTGAATTTAACAAAGTCTCATCAACAGTGATGTGTTGAATCACTTAATTCAGGATTGACTGGTTAGGGCATGTGAAGTAAAATGGATTAAATATCACTTCAATTTCTTATCTCAGGTAACTGGTGTTTCTTATTTTTTTTCTCTACAATGATACATCCAAGGATTATCTTCATCCTTAGCATAAAATTTAATATTGAAATATAAAGAAATACAAATATGTCTGAGGAAGAAACAGAAAGCTGGATAAATTCTTGATGAAATTAGAATAGCTTGGTTTGGTTGAAATGTTTTGAATGCATGTATTTAATAAACTGAGGGAAGGAAGTTGGGTTCTGACTGAGACTGTGTTGTATGCAGTTTTGTCTAATAGCATTATCATGGTTTATATGTATGATATTGTTTCATAGTTAGAATCTGATACAAGCACCTAAATTAACTAATTTTAGCAATGGAAATTTGACAGTTTGGAATTCTTTCTGACATATAACTGTACCTTTGAAATTCTTAATTTGTCATACTCCCATATTATAAAATAATCTCTACTCTAATGATACTCTCATTCCATCCAGAAGACTGAATTTTACAAAGTCCACAGGTGAATAAGAGAATTTCAAAATCTCTAACATGCAATATACAATACCAGAAAGAATCAAGGTAATTTACTTGGTATTACTGTGTATTAAGCTCTGTTTCCTTCCTGTATAAATTGGAATTTAAGACTTACAGGTCATATTTTGAAATTTTTGAGAATATTAATGTTTTCTGAAAATGGAACCATAAAGACCTAAATGATTAAAATAACTAAAGTGCTTGACTGCTTACAAAGATATAAGCATAAAATCACATTTGAAAGATGAAAACATCCCCATTCAAAAAATGGGCATCTGAGATGAATACACAGTTCTCAGATGAAGAAATACAAATGGCAAATAAATATATGAAAAAATGTTCAGCATCATTGGTCATTAGAGAAATGCAAATTAAAACAACACTGAGATTCCATCTCACTCCAGAAAGAATGGCCAAATAAAGAAAACTACCAATAATAAATGCTGGAGAGGCTGGAGGGAAAAAGGAACTCTTCTGCACTGTTGGAGAAGTTCCATTTTCAGAAAACATTAATATTCTCAAAAATTTCAAAATATGACCTGTAAGTCTTAAATTCCAATTTATACAGGAAGGAAACAGAGCTTAATACACAGTAATATCAAATAAATCACCTTGATTCTTTCTGGTATTGTATATTGCATGTTAGAGATTTTGAATTTCTCTTATTCACCTGTGGACTTTGTTAAAATTCAGTCTTCTGGATGGAATGAGAGTATCATTAGAGTAACAGTGAAGACTGGTACAATCACTATGGAGGTCAGACTGGAGGTTCTTCAAAAAGCTGGGACTAGAAGTCCCATTTGACCCAAATATTCCACTTCTAGGCATATTCCCAGAAGAACTGAAAACATCATACCATGGTGATATATGTGCATCCATGTTTATAGCAGCACAATTTGTAACAGCCAGATCTTGGAAACAACCTAAATGCTCATCAACTGAGGAATGGATAAAAAAGATGTGGTATTTTTATACAATGGAGTACTACCTAGCTAAAAAGAATGATCTCACTGAGATATTTATAAGTAAATGGATGCAACTCGAGACCATACTCATAAGTGAAGTAAATCAAACTTAACATGTGTAAATACCATATGGTCTCCCTATTGTAAGAAATGGTAAGAGTACATAAGATACAAAAAACTCAATAAATATAGTGAGTGATAAGAATCTGCTTTAGGGGAAAAATAATATCTCAGGGAGAATGAGAAAAAAGAAAAAAGAAGGGAAAAGAAAAAATATCTAAAATTATATAAACACACTTAGGATAGGTAAGATGATTGTGCTACAAATTCTATGTTTTTGGAACAAAATAGTTAACATTCATAGGATTGGAACAATTGTGCATATTATTGTATGGTGAGCACAGAAACTCTTGAAGATCATTATGTAAAATAACAACCCCAGTTATGCTTCTACCACCTTGTTTTGAGGGCCTATATTGTCAGTGTTTTGGGCTCTTTGCTATTGTTATTTATTTGTCTTTTTTTGTTTCATGCTTTTCTAGGAATGTGTTTTGTCTTGTTTGTTTTGTTTTTATCTCTAATATAGAAAGGATAAGTATACATGTAAACACTCATACATACGTAGAACTTCTCCTAACCAGTATATGAGAATTGACTATATAATGCAAGATGAAGTGAACAACTACTTTGAAGAAAAAGAGACACTACAGTACCCAGTGCTGATTCTGTAGCATCATGTTGTGAAATCCAGCAGTACTATTATTCTTTGTTCAGAGTGATTTTAGTCTGTTTTGTATTGTTTAATTTAAACATACATGAAGGCATGGATAGCTATTTTGAAGAGAATGAGAGACATTATGGCAGCCATTGTTGATTTCCCTGTTGTCTCATTTGGAAGGCCTAAAATGCCTTCATCATCCTGTTCTGATCAGTTCAATACTATTTGGCTTTGTAGGAATTCATTATGTGTGACAATGTGGACAACTATTTAGAAGAAAACAAGAGACAATATGATAGACAGTGATGATCTCCTGTTGTCTTGTATTAAAATCTGTGTTTCTTACATTGTTTTCTTCTCATCTGCTTTGTTCTGTTTTGTTGCATTTAGTTTTACCATCTTTAAAATAAAATTTAAAAAAAAGAAAGAAAGATGAAAAATCAAAGAAATGTGAAAACCTCACTGACAATGCAGTCCAGAGGAAAAATGTATCAATATAGTCTCAGAAAATAAATTAAAATAGTTTGAGTTTTTAATAATGCAAATTTGAAATTTTCACTCAAATTCCAAACTAGCTGTTAATTGATAAACACTTCCAATTTCTGGTATAAGACCTAACTTTTTTTTCTCTCAGACTCTATTTCTTGTAAACTGTATATATAACAGGTATTTTGTTACAGAGTCCTCTATGGACACAACAGTTTTATGATGCTAGGGGGATTCCAGTGAGTACAATGTTATGGCAAAATCTTTATATTCTGTGATGTTATATAATTCTTCCCATAATGTCCTTGGCTGCAGACATTTATACTACTTGTCCAGCTATCACACTGTATCAGAGTTCATCTCACAGGAACACAGGGCCATAATGGCACCTGTTATAGGCACTGTTCTTCTCAGTTGCAAAGGCACAATGAAATCCTGGGGTGAAGCTGTGCCATGATTGGCTGTTAAATTGCTATCAGTGAAAAGTATTTGTGCCATAATTTTACAGTCAAACAAGAACTGGCCATCCTGGTGGTAAGTCAGCATGTATATACCATCAAAACTGAAATGCCTCAGTTGGATAACGGAACTGAATTTTCCTTAAGACATAGGGGATAATAAAAGTTACATTTAAAAAGTCTGCAAATTTTTCTACCACTTGGTTAAAAAGAATAACTACACAAAGAAAGGCAAAGTCCAAATAAGAACAGTGATTTGTCTCTAAATTATACCTTAGTTGCATCAAATTGTTAAGGAACACCAATGTTCCTCTTCCCTTTTAATCTAGTAGTGGGTGATAATGACAAAGTTGAAAAACTGTTTTCAAGGTTAGCAAACACTTTTTGTACAGATCCAGATAGTAAACACTTTAGACTTGGTGAACCACACGTGGTCACTGTTGCATCTTTACTTCTTCTTGTGTTTTTTTTTTTAAACTGTTTAAAATGTAAAAACCAGTCTTACAAAAACAGGCCATGCACCAGCCTCAGGGCTATAGTTTTCAGACCTCTGATATAAATGAATGCTTAGAGTTGTGAATTTTAATAAAAGTATTGCTCACATCTCTTTGATCTTCTATACACCCACCAGCTACCATCTACCTGAAGAAGAGATCTGGAAAGGCTCTCTAGTTTTAAGACCAGTGCTTGAAAGCAATGATCATAGCTATTTCTGAGAAGCATAGCTGGAAAATAAATGCAGGAAATAGTAATTTTCCTGTGATGCATATCTGTAGACTCTTTTGGCTGTGTGGAAGCTGTTAATTTTTAATCACTGTCTCTCAGATTTGTAAAGGGTCTTACAGAAAACAAATAAAAAGAATTCTTCTAAACAACTAATGAAAAAGCTGAGAAGCCTCATTTACAAACACACACACACACACACACACACACACACACACACACTCTACCAGAACACACCTAATGACTGACCATCAAACTAGTCTGTCTATACAGTAATTATCTTGTTGCCCTAAGGCGTGAGGTTAGAAACTGTGCTTCACTGAAGCTTTGAACTATTCCTTCTACCTTCTCTATTGCTTACCTGCTCAGTATAGAACAATTACTTGGATTTCTTGCTGTTATTTTCTCTGCCAAGGGTTATCAAAGGTTATCTTCTCATTGTTGATAGTCTGAGTGGTCACATTCTGAGAATGCATTTTGCCTTTAACATTGAAGAAATATGCATTTTATTTGTATTAAAATCAATAATACTAGGTAAATTTATTGAGTACTTACCATATGTTAGGTACTATTTTCAGTGATTTATATAAATAAGTCATTTAATCCTGACAACGACCTGAAGAGTTAGGCACTAGTGGTATTTCTATTTTACAGAAAAAAGCAACCACAGTCACCCAAGCTGTTTCCTCTGTACCACCGGTGGCAAACCTATGGCACACATGCAGCAGTCAGTTGTTTGTTATCACTGAAAGCTCTTAAAGTTTTACCATCACTGCTCTATGACAAGCTGTAGGCAAATAATTCTGAGCTCACATAAATTTCCATAAACACAAAATATATTCTGTCTAGCATGATGCTCTAGTATCTAATTATTTCCAGAATGGTTTTGGTTATAATTTGTTTAACTAGTGATCATGCTATAGTCTTGAATATACAAATATCCTGGTTATATAATTGTATGGTCCAGAATATACAAACAGGTGGCCTCCATCTGAATCTAGTCCACATCCATATTATTGTTGTTGCTTTTAATAGTTTAATTGCCAACAATGAAAAATATTTGTATTTCAGGATAATTTTAATTTCTGAGTCTTCTTGAAGATTCAGAAGTTCTGGTTGCATTCTGGCTCAGTGATAATTGGCCCATCAGCTATCTTTGTCCTAAGCAAATGCTTTCCCATTTTTCTGTCTCTAGACCATGCCACTCCCTGTCATTATCTGCCCAGCTCCTGAGGGCTTTTGACTCCTAATAGAATGCTTCTGACCTGTTCACCCAAACAGAATACTGTGTTGTGATTCTTCTGGCAAATGTGTAGAGCTATCGAAAGCATGCTATGCTAGAGACATATCTTGGTGATATAATTCAATAACTTCCCTATACTTTCCTTATGCTCATTTATTATTATCCTAGGCATTTGCCAGCCAAGGAAGCATTTGATGGTGTCTTACTGTGCTAGATTCTCTCTGTTCCTTTGCCGTTTTGAATAGCTGTGTCAGCTTCTTACTGCTTACATGACTTAGGTGATATATGTCTGAAAATATTTTCTGGTATATTTTATAAAAGTTGATAAAAGTAATTGTCAGAAGTGATCATGCTTTGATTAAATAAATATGCTATGCTATTGCAGAGTTAGGTATACAATTTAAATATGACATGAATAATTTGTTAGCTTATCTGTCAACCTATTTCAGTCGCTTTAAATTGTAGATACATTTCTAGAACCATCTTATTTTGCAAATTTGACAGCAATAGCTGTTTCCTGAATGTATTCAACATTATTTTCTACATTGTTTTATGCCAATCACATTTACTGCAAACTGCTTTTTACTTTATTGCTGAAAATGGCAACATGTATTTATCTAGCATTTTATTTTAGAATTGGCAGGCTATCACTTGCTTTACTAATCATATCTAACCTTGAGGATTATAGCCACCATTTTCAAGTTTATCTAATTGCTGCTGCTCAGAAACTGAGAAATCAGTAATGCAGTTATACCATTTCCCTTGAGGAATTATTGTTCCTTAGGATATTCAATTTGTTACTGGGAAAAGAGATGCTTCTGATTTATATACATATTTTAAACATTGAAAATAGTACATAAATGGCCTGCTAAGTTTTGCCTGAGGAGGTTAGAATCATGAGAAATCTGACTGACCTTTCATTATACATCACCTCATCTTATGATTCTTAAAATTTAGAAAGTTTTGTTTTATTGTATCTTCAAGGATCTCCCTAGAAGGCACTGTTACATTTGTTATAAAATTAAAACTACATTTGTTAAATCCCAAACCGTCATTTTATTAGTTCAGTAGAAAAGTCAATATTTCTAATTTTTGCCTCTGGATTTATGCCAGGTTTGGTGTACAACAACAGCCTAACAAGGCAATGTAATACACATTCACTCAAATCTATAAAGACCAGAAATTAAAATGAAAATAATAAGAAAATTGTGTGGTTACCAAAGATATGGAAACAATCTGAAACAGCAGTTATACTAGACTAAATTCATCTTTGACTTTTGAAAAAGGAAGTACCTTAAAGCAGAATTTCAGAAGATAGATATTTGAGTCAATTTTTCCATGAGAGTCTTTTTCCAAGCACTATGATTATTCTAATTCACCCAATGTGAAGGATTTCAACTCAAATTCACCTCTGCCATGACTCAAGTTGTTTATCTTTCTTGTACTTCAGTTCTCTCACTTGTATAATGAGGAACTGGTTAAGACTTGGCTCTTGTACCACTTATAAACTCTAGATTCTGATTCCTAGCAGTAAAAAATGACAAAATTATGAGAATCATATACTATTATTTTATGTATTTAATTAATTTATTTTTAATTCTTAGTACATTTTTTTCATTTTAAAAGACCCTTTTAATAAGCAATTTTACCAGGAAGATCAATAACACATTTATCAGTTACCTAAATGCTTCCGTGTAACAGGCTCCTAAATAATGTCCTAAACATCCATAGAACAGAAACTTTAACTTAGTTTATTATAACAGATTCTCACTGAATCAGAACAGAAAAATATCCCGTTTAAGACAGGCTGTATACATCAGGATTGTGAATTTGTCCTCACTTTAAAACTAGAATGGTATTAATGTAATTAACAGAATGGCTGTCAGCAAGCTTGTCAATATAGCACTAATATTTTATACTGTATTCAGCAAACTTTTAGCAAATGTTCTTTAATTTCATAGACAACAATATGAAGTGCCTTATTTAAGAAGCACACAGTAGTTTTGCATACAATTTAAAAGTGTATACAAATTAGAATACAGAGGTTCAACACTGGTGTACGGACAGAATTTCGAACTTTAGGTAAACTGCATATAAAATGTACAATTCAAATATTAGCTAATCTGAAAACTTCACTTCCCATAATATAAAAGTGATACTTTGAGATGCAAAATCTTCACTTAACAAACTATGTAAACATTTAAAATAATCATTAAAAATTCAACATTAGAATTTATAAAGATTAGCTATAAAATATATTGGCAGTCACTTTTCTTATAAAAGTACCATTCACTTCATTACAAAATAGTCTCTAACATAAAGCTGCCTTAATAACTGACTGTTTTATTTTAGAACCTGATGGACTTTAAATTGATCATAAAATCTTCTTGGAAAACCTTTGGTATGCAATCTTAAGAAGTTTTTTAAAAAAATATTTTAAGGGCCTGTAAACATTTCATTCTATTAAAGCACAACAGGATAAGTAATGGATATTAAGCTGCATATAGAATATAAAAATCAAAAACGAATTTATTATGTTTTTGTAAAAAAAATCACCCTTAGCAGAGTAAGCTAAAACCAAACTATTTAAAAGTATCAAACTTTTAAATAGTGCTCTTTTCATTTTGATAAAAAAAAAGTTGCAAAATCACCACATTCCATTTGTGTACTGTAGATGCTTTTTAGTACAAGACCTCAAAAATAGTTAACCCAGTATCAAAAAATCATCTGTAGTCCAACAAACTTTTAAAAGCCCATTTAGAAGATCTGACATTAAAACAAGCATACATAATCAGAACACATAATTTATATATTTCATAATGTATCAACTTTTCTTTTAATTTGTAGTTTAGGACTTACTGGGAGAAACAACACACACACACACACACACACACACACACACACCTAAAATGTAAATTTCAGTAAACAGAAATGCAAATCTATATGGGAAACTGATTTATTTTTAAAGTTTCTATCTACTGAATTTGGATTGATGGTTTTTCTGCCATTTTTTGGACTAAGGACCAGTTAGAATGCTTAAACTGCTGAAAGTTCATTTCTTGCTTCTTCTGTTTAATTTTTACAAAGCATCCAGTTGTGCCAGTAGCTCCCTTGAAGTTACTTCCCATGGTATCCTGTCACCAAATCTCATGGATGACACAATTATCTTTGTATTTCAAAAGCCTATATAGAAATTAGCTTCACTTTTGACCTTTTAATTTATAAAACTCCACTACAAAGAAATCCAACTAATCTTTTGGACAAGTCCACAAAAATACTTTTTTTAAGAAAAGAATTAAACACTTTTATGAGAATAAAAATCCTTCAAAGTTTTTAACTCTTCCATTAGAGTTTTATTTTGATTTTCCAGGACTGCAACTCGATTTTCTAGCATTTCACATATTCTTTTTCTTTCTGCGACATTGTCGAGCAGCTTGTCTATTTTTCATCAGCCTCATTTCTCTCTTCAATGGGGGTCATCTGTCTTAGTTGTCTGAGATGTAAGAGTCACCGGAGATGTCTGTGCCACAGTCTGTGGCAGCGAAGTAGCTGAAGGTGTGGTACGGATCTGGAGTGTTTGTATATGTCCTGATGCAGTTTGTACAACCACCTGGTTGCTGGGCACAAGTATTTGCTGTCCATCAGAGGTCTGTGCATACTGGAGAATTGTACCTTGCTGAGTACTGCAGGAATTGGTCCTGGTTAATGTCTGAAGTCCCTGAACACCATCTGTTCCTGGACTGGCCAACTGTAAAGTTCCATTTGGGGCAATGGCAATTGCGGGTGGGCACTCTTTACATCTCGAAGTAAGTGAATTTTGGTGTACATTGTTCCCAGTCTTTTCATATGCTCATACAGATGTACTGTCCGCTGCTAGTCTGATAGATGGGAGTTGGAACAGACATAGAAGCGACAGCAGGAACTCCAGGGTTTTCTCCGTCTCCTTTTCTGCCTCTTGTATCTTCAGAAGACAGATCTTTCAGAAGTTTTCTGTAAGATGGGCGTCGTGCTAGGATCCCGTGAGCTTTCTGTGAGGACCCTATGCTGTCAGATGAGTCCTTGGGACTCTTCACTTTCTGATAAAGACGACACCTGCTGAGCAATGTGAGAAGCAGGAGCTCCCTCAACTGTTGCAGGTTGAGTTGAAGTCTCTGAAGTGTTATTCTTGTGAGAATCTTCCATAATCAACTGTGGCTCCAGCCTCGAAGCTCTCCTCCCAGATGGATCCGAATTCACTAGCCACTTCTCCACCCCTCTTGCGGTGGGGGACATGCCTATTTCTCAGGGAGTCAGGCGGGGCTGGGAGAATCAGTGTCACTTGACAGCCAACTGTCTGAAGCTGTCTGAGCTGCCACTGGCTGCCTGATCTACAACAGGCCGGGGGCAGGGGAGGGGGTGAGACACTGAGTGTTCTTAGTACATTTTTGTAGCACGTAATGTTCACATTCCTTATGTGGAATTGGTATATATACATAGCACTTCTTAATTCTTTTTTTAATCCCATTTCTCTCCTCTCTCCCCTTCCCTCCACTTCTTGATCCCCTCCTACTGGAAAAGATCTATCTTGTTGCTTTCAATTATCTATGCTTATTTTCTTCTTTATGTATAAAATGGGTTCCTCATATAAGAGAAAGTATATTATATTTAAGCTTGTGTGTCTAATTCCTTTCACTTAACATAGTCTCAAGGTGCATTCATCTTCCTACAAATGACTCAAGCCTATCTTTCTTTATAGTGGAGTAGTCCTCAGGACATTGTGTGTAAATACCACATTTTGTTTATCTAATTCATCTGTTGATGGATATGTAGGCTGATTCTAAAACTTAGCTATTATAAATTGTGCTGCTATAAAATGGGTATGCATGAATCACTGCAATATTATGTCCTTAACTCTTTTGGGAAGTTACCTAGAAGGGGAAACTTGGGTCAAATAAATTCCTATTTTCAGATTTTTGAGAATTTTCCATGCTGATTTCCACAGTGGTTGTATTCGTTTACTTTCCTACAAACAATGTAGAAGTTTTCTGTTTTCTCACAGTCTCACCAGCATTTGTTATATCTGCTTTAACATAAGCTTTTTATGAGAGAAAGTAAAGTCAAAGAGAAAGAATAAATGTAGCAAAGGTAGGAACAATGAGACTCGAAAACTGTAGATTTAGTCATTCATTTCTCTTCCTCATGAACCATAAAGGTCACCAGAGCAAATACATAGAGAAAACAGGTTTCAAATTTTTCCTCAGAATTACAAAACATCTGGTTGTTGCCTCATAGTTTTTCCTCTCAAATTATTATCAAGGATACCTGTGGTTTTCCTAAAAAGAAACCCATATTAGAAAGCAACAAATGGTAATAACAACTTCCTTGAAGCCTGATTTTTACTATTGCTTATTCATTAAAAATAAATGATTGCTGCCAAGTCTGAGAGGATGAGCTAAAAACACATCTTCAGATGCTTCAGCTATGTGTGCCTTACTTGTGTCCAGGTTTTTCTGCTAATTTTATTTAATGTTTTGGAACTAAATACATCTTATACATACTATGATGGAGAAAGATAAGGCCGGGAGTATGCATGTATATGCACACATTTGGCTCCATGACTTAATCATGCCAATAGCATCTGAAGTCAAAAACAGCAGAAGGAAAAGAAGAGGAAAGAGGCCAAGGCAGGAGCCCATGGAGTCCAAGACACTTTCTCAGGTCTGCAGTGTGTTCTTCCTGTCATCCTTCCTACTCCCACTGAGAAAGATCTATCTTGTTGCTTTCAATTATCTATGCTTATTTTCTTCCTTATGTATAACTTGAGTTCTTCATCTCTTCCTACTCATTTCTTCTTTGTTTCCTGCAGTTCAATACTGGCAAAGATGTTGGCTATAACAAAAACTGGAGTCACATCATCGGTAGCAAGGACAGCTTTATAGACTTCTTTTAGGATTAGGAAGAAGGGAACAGTAAAAAAGACGGGGAAAAGATAAAACCCTCTTTTACAAAGAATACTCTCCTATACAGAGATCAGGGGAGGGAATATAATTTGAGCTACAAAGGCTCATTCAGCTGGCTACCAGGTGGGTCCTGGATATGGAAGGGCTCACAATGGCCTATAGGTCTCCTTTCAACATCATCTAAAATAAACTAACCAACAAAAGTGAAACCGCTTAACTCCTCCAAATTATTCAACAAGAATAAAAAAGGCTAACTGGATGTTACATGATGTAGCAATTTTCTGAGATTTAAAAGTGGATTAATATCTCCAGGAAGGCCTAAATGGAAGCAGTTGTACAATAACTGCCCTTTAGAATGAAGGATAAATATTTTAATTGTAATTGTCAATTTATAGCCATGGTAACTGGGCTAGATAGGTTCAAAATAGCTTATATTCTTGTTTCATAAATTTGTACCTACAGTGTGTCCAAACTGCATCATATAGGACAATCTTTCTTGCCCCTCATGGCCAAGTAAACAAGTAAGTCTGTTAGCATAATTCTGCTCAATCCCTCTACTTGTTTCATTCTTTCTTTTGCCAGGGTCCCTACTCATGTGCCCATGTTCATTTCCTTTACCTGGTCCTTGACAATTGCCATCTGTGCTGTTGCCTCTGCTCAGAAGCATTTAAGGCTGATCACCATTTGCTTGAATCTTAAATTTCCAGGGCTTCCTCAAATGCTATCTTAGTCACATTCTTGGCATTGAGAAACAATCCCCACTGTGCATTACTTAGAGGAGTACAGGTTTATTTTGGCACAGTTTCAGAAATTTTAGCTCCAACACCTAAGGCATGGTACAAGGACGGGGCTGAAGAAAGCTGTTCATATCATGGTGTCCAGTAAGCAAAAGGTGAAAGAAAGAGCCAGAGGGAACCCACCTCATCTGAATGGGTCCCACCTCCTAACTTCACAGTCAGCCTATAGGCCCCCAACATCCAGTCACTTTGTGAAAGCCCTATCTCTAAGCCCATGAGAATTTTAGGGGTCATTCTTGATCTAAATACCCCCAAATTCTATCTCATCCTTTATTCCTGTTGAAACCACAGATAAACATAACTATTTCTCCACTGGACATCACACATTTCTATTTGTGCTTTTCTTTTTTTCTTTCTTTTTGTCTTTTTTTAATTTAAAGGAAAAAATAAGACAGAAAGAGGGTTGAAATTACACATGATTTCAAAAAATCAGTAAAAAATCACTAGTTGATAATTACACATTTTCCTCTTAGAAGCAGTTGTTCAAGTTACATAAGTAAAGCATACAGAGTGGACATTTAAGCAGTGAGACTGCAAACAATTCTGTTCACCTATCCAACAAAAACTTAGTAATATGGTTATCAATCTTACACACTTAAACATACATGCAGTTATATCGTTTAGGAATACTTTCTTTTCCTCCCTTTTTTTTACAATAACTATAATCAATTCTCATAAACTGTTTAGAAGTTCTACACATGCATGAGTTTCTACATGTATACCTATCCTTTCTGTATTAGAGGGAAAAACAAATCAAAACAAGACAATGAAACAAATTTCTAGAAAAATACAAAATGAAAAAGACAAATAAAACCACATTACTAGGTAATCTACAGTAGTTACTATGATATCTCTTGTTATTTTCAATACAATTGTCTATATCATCAGGCATAGTATAATTGAACATAGCAGGACATAGCAGTAGTAATAAAAACAAAACATTGGACACATTATAGGACTTCAAAAGCAGTTAATAATCAAACCAGAATGGGTATCCTATTGAATTTTGTCATCTTCAGAATAGTTGCCTCTACTCTCAGACTTGATATTATCAAGCATACCAGATTCGAATAAAATCAGTCAAGACAAAACAGCTATCTAACAAACCATATTCAAATAAGATCAGTCATAGTAAGACAGTGTAAATAATACAGGGCTTCAGTTTAAGTTACTAGGAAATTAAGGGTAGTTACCATAGCATATCCTGCTATTTTTGGGGTAGCTATCTGTGCTTTTAAATCTAGTAAGAGTAGACAGACTGGAACTGAATAAAATCAAACTAAACAGAGCGATACGAATAATGTGGTTTTTTAAATCCTGATACACTATTAATAATGTCCTCTGCTTTCCTCTTTTAGACAATTCCTCCTCTTTCACTTTCTCAGGGTGCTTTGTACATTTCAGGTTCCACTAACTCCTTTAGCTTTTAGATTAGGGAGCGAGCTACCTAAGTGTTTCTGAAACTTTTTACCCCTGAGCTTGATCATAAACTGTATTCCTTTATTTACTAAAGTCTCAAGGTTTTCCTTCCATATACCTGAGTAGTTCTCCACTGCACAAAAGTGTCATGGGTTTCCAACCTGTGTGCAGCTGCTGGATGAGCTGTGGTCCTATTTCTCTCTGGTTCCCTGTCATATAAAGCATTGTTTTCTCACCTTTGACTTTCTGTTCATTAACCTCTTTTAGGTTGATTGTATTTCCTATTCAGAGCATCTTGATGGACCCTATCCCCTGATCTACTCTGCCTGTATTTCTTTTTGTTAGTGTATCCAGGCCATCTGTGTTAAAGATTATAGCCAATCTTCTCTGTCTCATCTCTGCTGTGTTATTTTTCTGTCATTGTTGTTTACTTTTCTCCTTCACTCCACTGTCTGCTCCGTTCACTGAGGCCTTTCTGCCATTGTTCCTGGAATCCTGGTGATTTTCTTCTCTCTCTCTCTCCCTCTCTCTCTCTCTTGAAGTATTTTTTGTAGGATTGGATTGGTGGTCACAAACTCCCCCAGTTCCTCTTTGTTATGGAAACATCTTGTTTCTCCATTAATTTTGAGCAATAGTTTTGCAGGGTACATAAATCTGGGTTGAGGTTATTTTCTTTCAAGGCTTGGAATACTTCACTCCAAGCTCTTCTTGATTTGATAGTTTGTGTCGAGAAGTCTGTTGTGATTTTGATGGGTTTTCCTTTATAGGTGATCTGTTTCTTTTCTCTGACCACTTTTGCTATTCTGTTCTTGTGATGAATTTCTGAGATCTTGATTTTTATATGTCTGGGTGTAGATTTGTTTTGATTGTAGCTGGCTGGAGTTCTGTATGCCTCATATATCTGAATATCATCTCCTTTTCCTATGCTTGGGAGGTTTTCCTTAATTATTTCTGTGAATAGCCTTTTTATTTCATTTGTATTTGTCCCTACTTCTTTGATCATGGTTTTTATTCTTAAGTTATAGATCCTCTTGTCGTCTTGGTATTGTTACTTCCTGGTTCCTTGTTATTTTTAAGAGATCTTTCCTTTCATGATCACACATTGCAAATCTATCTTCAAATTTTGAAAGTCTGTCTTTAGTTTCTGTCAAGAAATTTTTCCAGCTTTCAATGGCATTTTTAATTTCCTGGTATTCTCTTTGGATCTGTTTCATGTATTCTAGATTTTGTTTATATTCTTCATCAGAGGTTTTTCTCCTTTTTTTCTGGGTTCCTCCATTCTTCCATCTGTGTCTTCTTTAGAAGTGCTTAGCATTTCTTTTATTAATCTTCTTATATCTTGCTTCACTTGAGTTAGAATTTCAGATTTAAGTTCGTCTATGAGGTCATGGAAGTATTTCTTTATTTCTGTTGAGGCCATGTCCAATATTGCATGCTTGCTGCCCTCTTTCTCTTCTGTATTTACCTCTCCTGGACTTATTTTCCCTGAGTCAGCAGCTAGAGGCTTTTTCTTGTTTCTTTCTCTTGTCATGTGTCTGGTTTCTTTCAGACAGGTGTATGGTGGAGGTCTCAGGTCCTTTCCATATTGCTTATGGTTTTTCTGAAGCATACTGTCTAGGGAAGTGCTGCCCTCTCTAGTTTGCTGTTGATCTGTGAGGTGCATGCAGGGGTGATATGGGCTGACCACTTTCCTCTGAGCCAGTCAACCAGTGAGTGCCTTCATCACATTAGTCTGTGCCCTGAAGATGTCACCAGTTTGGGACCATTTCATCCCTAGCTATTGGGTCCCCACCAAGGGCATGGCCCAGCCCAAGCAGATCCCACCAGTCTGCTTTGGGCCAGGAGCAGCCGACTGATGGCACTGTGGTTGCCGGTTCAAGCCCATCCTGCCCAACTCCAGTATGTCATCTAGCCAGTCACACCCTCTGCGGGTCCCAGTTCCCAGTACTCACCGTAGGTCTGTGCAGCTCACCTCACTGGTTCCACTTCCTGTTGCGGCACCTCCTCCTGCCAAGGGTCTTGGGCTCACCAACCCCCAATCTAGGCGGGACTGCGACCTCAGCACAATCATGAGTCACCCGACTCTAAGATGCTCCCAGCACAGCACGGGACCAGGTCAAACGGGAGCATGCCCAGCTCCAGCCCTCTGTCTACACTTTCCCCCACTTTTCTTTTTCTTTCCTTCTTTCTTTCTTTCTTTCTTTCTTTCTTTCTTTCTTCCTTCCTTCCTTCCTTCCTTCCTTCCTTCCTTCCTCTTTCTTTCTTTCTTTCTTTCTTTCTTTCTTTCTTTTTTTTCTTTTTCCTCAGTTTCTTCCTGGGTCATGAGAATTTCTCTCCTTTCATCTGGTCTTCTCCATGGTGATAAATTCTAGCAGCTGAGTTGTTTTTCTCAGAGAGGCTCTCTATTGTGCTACCTATCAATCTGCCATCTTTTTTGCTCCCTTATTTGTGCTTTTCTTGCAGTGCAGTGTGTGTACTTTTGTACATTTTTCTGCTTTGCACACTGGTATTTATGAGTGTGCCCTGTAGTGAATGAGTGCACTTGTTTGGTTGCTTTGTTGGGTTTGTTTTGATAAAATTCTGGATCTATGACTACTTAACACATATTGATGAATGAAAAGAGGAAGGAATAAGTCCAACAAATAAATGTGACAATATGGAACTTGAACTCCCTGCTGTATTTAATATTAACATATTTCTCTTCCTTGGTTCACTCTCCTATTTGCTGGCAACTGCAAGCCACTGTAATACTGATAAGTGTTTTTGACCTCTCCATCTTTCATATTTCATATCCAATCAATTGCCAGAAACTACATTCATATGCCAGCTTCTTTTCTCCCCATATTTAGGTTTTTATTGTCTCTTTATTGGACTTTAGAACATCCAATTGGGTCTGCTGGTTTCCATGTTTTGTCTGCTGGATTTACCTTTTGTATAAACACCAAAGTGATCTATCTAAGACAATAATCTAATCCATGTTATGGCTAGGTTATACTTTTCCATGCTTTCTCAACATTTTAAGTTATTTTTGCATGACATACAATAACATCTTTGGCACTTTGCCTTTCTTTCCAGATTCATCTCCAAATTTTATTCTTGTCCCATGTGTCATGCTGTTTATCACCTTGATACTCGTGTTTTCTCCTTTGTTTTGATTGCCTGACATATGCTCTTCTTGTGCTAACTTGCATCAGTTCTTTAAGAATCATTTAAATGATTTGAATTTTTACTTTTTTTAAGTCTACCTTCTACAAAGCTATTTTTGCACTTTTCCTTCACTTCTCTGTTCCCATAATATCCCTTCCTAATGACCTCCCTTTTCATGTCTCTTCCACTGCATTTAACAAATTCACTATAATTATCAGGTTAGACATGTGTGTTTGAGATCTTTGAATGTTTAAGTGTTTGAATACCTAAGACTTATTTCACATGTTTAAGTGTTTGAATACCTAAGACTTAGTTCAGAAGCCAAACACAATGGGTGTGCTCTATGTTTGATGAATGAATAAGTAAAATTAATGTGATGCTGTATGAATACACGCTATCTAAATAGTGCCAGTAAAACTAACCTTCACTGTTGTGAACTAGTACAGACTAACAAAACTGGCTGAAAGAAATATGTAACAAATTAAAGTTTTGTTTTGTAGGTTTTTACTATTTTGTTTTGGTTTAGGTATTAAATAAAGAACTTTTGCCAAACAAATTACCTTGCAAGCCAGTAAATATGTTTCTTTTCCAAGTGCCTGGACTGATGTAGTTGGAATATAGGATGTGAATAAGAAGCACAGAAAGGTTGCTCTGAGGTGTCTTAAGCCATCATTTTCACATTGTTGGAGACAATTTTAGGTTTCAATTTCTAAATGGGGTTTTCTTAAATTAACTAAATTTTCTTTATCCACCTTGACCTAAAAGGATCTAAGACATTCTTCAAATAATAAGAGAAGGAAATTCTCATTTTACCATTTATTTGAGTGCCACTAAAATAGACTTGAAGTGATACCAGTGCTCCTGTTAATTGCACCGTTATTCACAACGTGTGTTTGAACATACACACGTCCACACACATGCACTCAGAGGATTATTTAGCTCTGAAAAAAAAAATCCTGACATTTGAAACAACATAAATGAGCCTGGAGGGCATTGCACCAAGTTAAGAAACCTGGCACAGAAAGACAGATACTATATGATCTGACTTGTACATGGAATCTAAAACAGCTCAAAGTCATAGAAACAGAGTCTAGAATGGTTGCTGCCACAGACCAAGATGTGAAGGGACTGGGAACTGGTGGACAAAAGATGTACAAATTCAGAGGTGCAGGATACATTTTCTGGAGATGTAATGTGCGTACAGCATAGGGACTATAATTAGTATTGTATACTGAAAATTTACCAAGAAAGTAAATCCTAAATGGGTTTTCCTCCTTCACACACACAAAAAACTGTGAGGCCATGATGTTAGCTTTATTGTAGTAATATTTTCACAGTGCACACATATATCCAAACATATTTTATATGATAAATATATTCATTTTTATTTCTTAATTATACCTCAATAAAACTGAGAAAACAGTGAAAACAGGGATTCAAGATACATGAAACATGTCAGAGCAGAGTGGACCGCTAAGGATGTCTGTAAGTTTGATGCTTCTTTTGTATTTACATTAAAATAGATCAAAATGTTTTTGGATGTTGCCAGGTGTTATCAGTGTGGAAACACTAAAACAATAGGTGGTATATAAAGTAATAAAAACAGGACTATGGAACCAGTCCTAATCATAATCTAAATAATGGGAAATACAATAAAACAAATGAACTGAAAACACTGAAAATACTCAACAGCATTCCAATTGAACGAGGCAAGTATTACATTTTCTAAAATGATATGAGCTTCTCCTGATTCAGACACTAATGCAAGCACAGCATTTCCTTCTTTGTATGTATGGGAAAGCCAGTCCTTTTGAGAGTTAGAATAGCTTTCAAGACTCCTGATTTAAATTTCAAACTCTTGATCATAGCTGGGGAGCAAAGGTTTTTATCTTGGAATTGGAAATTGAGTTCTTTAGCTCTATACCAAGTGATAATATTAAGCATTTTGTTGTATCCACCATGCAAGCCAAGTTCCCCACTGTGCCTTCAAAGCCACAGTGAATGAACCATATTTGGATTTGCTTATCAGGAAGAGACATTTAGAAAGACAATGCACTTGTCCTGCAAGACTGAGACTCCTGATGCTTTTAGATAGGCCTGCGGAGAGCTGCAAAATAGGCCCTAAAATCAGGCTGACATGGTCGCTTAACAAGCTTCAGTGTGCTCTGTGGGCTCAGCGAGTTGGTGGTGTCACCCCACAGGGCTGCTGATGGCAGCCATCATAATTAGAACACATGAATCAAAAACACCAGGTGAAGATTTTGCCTTAGAAGAAAGAAAAGGCAGATGGAGGGAATTACCATGCCCTTTGACTACTAAGCTCTTTCATGCAGCTGGATTTCTGGCCAGCCTTGGTCACATGAATGAGACTGTAGCGTCCTTCACAGAGGGCTCACCCTTCCTACTAGCAAGCTTCAAAGTGGCAAAGAGGGTATAAAATTTCTTCCCTGTCACTCCCTGGAAGAAGTAATATCACATCCTTTCTTCCAACCTATGGTAAAACAGGTAATAGTGCTTATCTTTTTTTTTTTTACTTTATTTTGTATTTTTTACATATGGAAAAATGTCTCTGCAGTCTTCACAGGAAGAAAACCTCTACAAACTTAAGGGTTATGACCTTGAAAGAGATTTGTGCAACTTTAATGTGACTAGATTTTTCCAACCTTTATGGGCTCTTGATTTTAAAATCTGCCTAACAAAAGCTCTGCCAGGAAAGCTGTTATTACAAAGATGCTTCTCAATAGGGAGAAGTGGGTTAATTGCAAGCTCTCCAGTAAAATAAAGAGGGTTTTGAAAACAAGTACAGATTTGACAAAATGTATTGCATTGCTCTTATGGAAAAAACTATGAGGGAGCCACATTTGAAATGGCAAAATGTCTAACATAAATAGATGCTATAAAACTTGTGGGAAGAGGCTATAAAAGACTTCAGATTACTTATAAACAATTGCCTATCTGACCTTGATATAAATACAGAAATCCATTAGCAATCAAATTTTCAAACATGATTGTACACTAAAAATATGTATTTTTTCCTATCAGTTTATGATGACAGGTCCTAGTTTAATTCCACAATGTAGACTTATTTATGTTTTTATCTTCTTTTCCATTACATTACTTCTGAGATTTAGTAAACATAATTCAATACGAGGAGCTAAACAGTAAATTTGGAACAGGTTGGGAGGATTTCCTTACAGCATTCAGTGACTTTTTATGGCAAGTTAAGTCCCCACTTTTGAACCAAATATAAAATCTAAATGCACAGGAAGTTTTACATTCCTCTATTTACAAGCAATTGGAATCTTTTTTGTTCAAAAGTTTATTTTAAGGTTGTTGTTCCAACCTTAACAATTTCCAGAAGAATATCAGAGTGTACTGTCCTGCACAACTTAAATAACAATGTCGCTTAATACAATAATGTGAATGATTTTGCATAATTTTGAAAACAAAATTTTATACAACAATTTGAGGATGTTTAATATATGTTAGCCGAAATGCAGCTGACAATATTGCCCAGAAACACTATCGTATAGACTAATAGGAATCTTTATTGAATCCATCAAGGAAATTACAGAGAAAATTGCATTTCTGTTCATGTGTCCTAAGAGTACCAGTCAGTCCCTGGAGGACACATGCCTTAATTTTGCCTATTAAGTAAATGAATATTCTGGAGAATTCACAGAGTCAAGCAAAAACACAACAGTGCCCATTGCCTACTTTTATTTTAGTAATAGTCAGAATAGACATTTCTCTGTCTGATTTGAGCTTCATTTCAAAGCAATTAACTATTTTATATTAGATATAATAAGGGTCTCTAGTGCATGGACCACATTTGCCTGCATCAGTTGTTTAAGGCTTAATTGAGTAAAATTGCATCCACACTCAACATAGCTCTAAATGATAACTAATTCTCAATTGCTGAATGCTCTTTCCTTTCTCATTTCTTAAAATGTGCTGGCAGGTGAAAAAGAATTAGGGGTTAAGGGTAGGACAAAATTATTAATTACTTTTCTTTTCTTTTTGATTTTTTTGAGATTTACATTTGATCACCAAAGTGAGGAGAAATCTCTGTAAGTATAGTTTATACAATATTTATAAATAGCATCCCAGGTACCAAGCTTTGCCTTTTTATGCTTCATTTTTAAAACATTATAATTTTGATTTGTATTCTTTGTTTTTGGAATTCATTTTCTACTATTAGGAGGAAAATCAAATTAGGATAGAACTTCAAAGATTATTTAGAATTTTCCATTATTTCATTAGTAGGAAATGTAGGAAGCAGTAAAAGAATTTATAAAATGTATAATATAAATATTATATTATACATGAATGAAAAGTAGATGCCCTAGAATGAAGAAATGAAATGTTTGATTAGCTGACAGAAACATATCACAAACAACTGTGCTGAAGAAATTAATCTTTTATTTAATGTGATTTGCTACTGTCTTAGTCTGATTTGTGTTGCTGCAACAAAAATACCCGAGACACAGTAGTTTATAAGGTAAACAACATTACTGGCTCATGATTTTGGTAGTCGAAAGGTCTAAACATCTTGACTGGCCTCTGGCAATGACCCTTCTCTTTGTGTAATACCTTGAAGGAGAAGGAGAAAGGGAACTCGCCTTGTATAAAAAAGGCCTAATATAAGGATTGGCCTCACTTTATAGCAATTTCTCCTCTAAATAACTCATGCATTCATAGGAGACCTGAACTACTTCTGAGGGACAGCACAAGTTCATTCAGGTGGGCACAGCCATCATGGCTAAATTAGTATCCACTAAATCTTACCTTTTAAAGCATCTGTCATTTGAATCTTGCCATACTGAGAACCCAGCTTCTAGCACATGTACCTCTGGGAAAGAAACCACTTCCAAATCATAGTGCCTGTATACAGATTATGTAGCACTTTCCCATTCTAATTTGTCTTGTTTCCTAGGAAAATGTGATCTCTCCATTTTTTTCCTTTTTAGAGTTTCTAGTATACTCTGTACATGGCCTTATTAAGCATTCATCATGTGGCCGTACAATCACCTTTTCATATATATTCAACAACGAAATTTTTTGCTTCTAGAGGATAGAAACCAGCTTATTCATGTTTGACTCCATGATCAAACAGAAGTTCTGGCACAGATTAATTAGGGAAAGGTAATTTACATTAAATGTCACTAGAAATTCTCACTGAGAAAGATTCTTAATGGGGTCCTTCATTTCATTTCTTTGTGAATAAAAAATAAAAATAGAGTCTAGTCCAGAACCAGATTTTTTTATACTAGAGACCTCTGAATATTTAATTGTTCTTGTCTGAAAATGTTGAAAATTAACTATGAAAGTCTTTTTCTGCCATGTTGGGAAGGATGATCTCCCTTCTGTTATGTGCTATTTTCCATTAAGAAATTTGTTGTTTGTTTCTATTGACAAGCAGTAGATTCTCTGGTTGTATTTTTTTTTTTCTTATCCTTAGTGACAGAAGTCCTGCGCTGCAGCCTCCACTATCTTATCTCTAACCATGGGGGAAATTTAATAAATAATGATAATTGATAATATATGCAATTCAATTAATTACTATTGTTTGCTTTGAAAAAGTAACATAGTGCAAATACAATCTTCCAATAGTTTCAGAAATGATTTGCCTTTTAAGGCTTAGTGAGTCAAATTGTTTTCCCTGAATAAAGAAATGTGAGCCACTTTATATGTCACCACTAACTGGAAAAATATAAAATAAATTTTTCTCTGTTTACATGCTCCTAAAGAGCATTTCCATAGACAGATGTGCAGGGAACTCTTCCCCACATACCAAACCAGTAGAAGTGGGTAGGAGTCCTGCAATTGAATTGAATTCTGACACTGTCCACCTGATGGTAGCATTAGATTCCAAAACAGGAGTGCTCAGTCTCTAAGATAGTTCCCTACCTCACATGCCAACATCCAAGATTAGGTGGTGACCTGCATATTGAAACAAATTCTTTGATTTAATTTTCTTTATTGGCTTCCAGAACTCAGGAAAACACTTCTCATTCACTGAGTTATTTTAGAGAATATTATAAAGAGACAGATAATCAGCTAGAAAAAAATGCATAGGGCAAGGTATTGTGGCATATTTCTCTGGGCATGGCACCCTCCCAGCACTACCGTGTGCTCAGCGGGCTAGAAGTTATCAGATCTTGTCCAACAGTGTTTGTGGACCTTGGTCTGTCTAAGCCTTGCATCCTTCCCTTTCCTGGAAGATGGTGGTGTGGTTGGGATAGGAGATTTCAACCCTCTAGACCACTTGGTCTTTTTGGTGACTAGTCTTATTCTGATCTTAAATCATTGCAGTGACATAAACTCAGGTGTCATCCAAAGGCAATTATACATAACAAAACACAATCATCACCCAGGAAGCTCCAAGGGTTTTAAGAGCTTTGCAATAGCTGCCGAACATGCATATGATCACATGTGTATTTCAGATTATACCATCCACATCATTCACCCAGCATTCCGACAGTGTTCAGACCTTGCCTGTATACCTAGACACCAAAATAATAACCAGTAAAAGCAGTCCAGAGATGAAGCTGGGGATTTAATTCTGCTACATTCCATGCAGGTTATTATATGATCAAAATTATGAGGCAGAAGTCACTTTCCTAGAAAGCACAATGGTACAGCTGGGTGGCTTTGGTTTTTATCCTAACTCTTCTCCTGATTAAATATGTTTCCTTGGGCAAATTTCCCATTTATAAGATTGGTTTATTAATTGTAACCCTATCTCATCTAGTTGTGAAGATTAAAAGAGGAGACATTTGTTAAGTGCTTGGATCAGTGGGTGGCACCTAGCAAGTGCTCTTTAAATGTTTGCTTTGGTGAGGAGAAAGAAAATAAAAGAACTGCTTTCATTAAACCCTCATTCTCCAACACAGTGCTGAGTACTTAGTGTACATTATTAATAATAATCATTTGAGTTTGAAAGTAAATAAAGACATGATAAGGATTCAGGTTAGTGCTATGGTACTGGTGCTTTCTTTAATTTAAGCTCCAGTTAGTGGTTTCTTTCCTTTAAAAGAGGATGTGAATGTGTACCATGTAAAAGTCATTCTTTTTGTTACCACATTCCTCAGTTCTTATCATAGAGGGCCCTTTTCAGTCAAGGGGTAGTGGAAAGCAGATTCATTCCTGTGCCTTTCATCATAACTTTTGGTTGTCACAAGGTACAGTACCTCTTTGGTGCCACATGACTGTACAAAGCAGGATGTATATGTGGAGCTAACTGTTTACAGTTTATAAGTATCAAAGTTAAGAACCCATACTAGATTGGGGGGGGAGGCAGAGATTTCTTGGAGATCTTATCTGGTATACCAGTTTTTCCTTTGGCTGTGGATGTCTCCTTTGAAACCCGTGTTGGTATTTAATTACCATTGTGCTTGTGTTGGGAAGCAGGGTGTTTAGGTGTTTAGATCATTAAGCTGGATGAATGTTTTTCTGACAGAGTGGGGTTGATTCTTCTGGTAATGAGTTTTGGTTCTCTCCTGACTGGATTGATTACCACAGTGGTGAATTGTTGCAAAACAGGTTTGCCTCTCATTTTCTGCCTTTTTTTCATGTGTCCTTCTGACTTATAACATGAAACGCTACCTGGTACGATGGCCTGACTTGTCCTTTCTATCCTCCAGAACTTGACTCAAAATAAACCTCTTTTCTTTCTGAATAACCTAGTCTCAGGTTTTATATCATAGTGATAAGAACCAGATTAGTCACCTTTTCTACTCCCCTAGTATGGCAAAAGTATGGAATTATAAAAATAATGTGATGATACCAGATACAGGTTTTCTTTCTTTTTTAATTGCAATTTCTTATGGTTTAACAACAATCTAGAGTTACAAAGGTGATGTAATGATATCAAGTAGTTTTGTTTTCTTTTCTCTATGAAGTTTTTCATATTCCTCATGGCACTATTTTATATTTAGTTTTTGTTTCATTTATATATGATGACACAAATCATTCTTATTAAGGCAAATTAATCCCCCACTTCCATAATGAGACATTACAAATCTCTTCTACTTTGTTCTGGAACAAAATGTGTGTACATGTGATGTATGCATATATATTCATTAAGTTATATGCCAATTCAAAGCCAAAATTGGGCATAGTTTTATACGATTGTTACTGTACACAGGACCTTTTCTGTTTCCTGAACATAAGGAACAAAACCCAGTGATATATTAGGAGGAAGTTTGGAAGTATTATTGACCTGCTACGGAGGGTAAAGCCTAACCCCAACCATGGCCCCATCACCATATCATACCACCCTCTTTGGTTTCATTTATTAAACTTTCTAACATGATTCTTCAGAGTTATTTATATAAATCTTTATTGACTTACTTATCACCTCCCATTCTTTTCTCATAACATTGAGATTCTATCCTGTGGTTTCCACTTCAAGTACATCCCCTCATTCAATATTCAGCTCAGACTACAATCTCCTCTTAAGCTGTTTCTAACTAATTCCTCTTAACTTTTGCTCCTCAGCACTTGGGCACAGCCTGTCTGCATTTCCATACTCATTATATGCTTTATCATGAAGTGTTATGAATATTTATTTGTACTTTTATTAAATTATTTCAGGACAGCATATTATTTCTCCAACCACATTTTAAGTTTCTAAAAGTTAGGTGATCTCTTCTAAATTACCTTAATACAACTCATCTCTCACACCTTAGCTTCGTTATGCTACTCTTTTTATATCTAGCAGTAAGTGTGAACTGAGTAAACTAAAACTTGATGCTGGAGTAACAGAGTAGAGGATAGATATAGATATAGACACAGATATTGCTATAGATATTTCTGCTATAGATATGTATCTCTGAATCATGGATTATTACCTCTTGTCCTGAAAGGAAACAACCTTCATGAGAGACTGATAGAAAATGATTGCTTAGCACTGATGGTGAATCTTCCAAGGTTACAATGATACAAACAACCCACTGCAGTGTGAGTGCCATAGGTTCAGCCCTGCTAACTTCGAGTAAGGAAAGAGAAAAACATTTTCAAAATCTTTTTCTTTTGAGAGATTGAGAACTCAGATGAATTTAATGCCCAGGTTTTCTAACAGGAAATAGTAGGAAGGGAAAAATATAAGGCACTGGAAAATTTTCCAATTGATTCAACAAGGCTACAATGATAATTATAAACAAAAATATAACAGAGAGAAACCAAACATAAAAACTATTCACCACTGTGAATATAAGACAAAAAAATTATAAATCAAATTATCAATTCCAACAATATATCAGAAATTGTTCTGATTAAGTATGATTTACTGTAGGAATAAAGAAGACTATATATTAAGATATTTTATTAATGTAACTTGTTGACGAGAGTAGAGACAAAATTAATATGAAAGTTTTAATAGATATTAAAAAGCTTTTGATAGAACTGGCCACTCCTGATCCACATAAAAATAAAAGTCTGCAAATATAAAGAAGAACTATTCCTAACATAACAAAGGACATGTTTCAGAAATTAACAGTTCAATTCATGGTAAACAATTAGTACCACCCCATTTAAAATAAAGAATCAGATGAGAATGACCATTATCATAGCCATTATTCTTTATTCTTCTGGAAGTCCTATCCTAAAGAAGAAAATAATTAAACTAAATATGCAGTAAAAATACTAACATGAAAAATTAGACATTTGAAAATGCTGATTTCATACATAAAGAATCATGTGAACAAACCCTCAGAAACAGTATGAGTTAATCAATGAGTTAGATAAATTCAATGTAACATATGAATGTATTAATAATTATAAAATAAATAGGAAAAGAAAGACTTATTCAACATTGTAACAGTGACTTCTGCCACAGTGCTATCAATAGGGAATCTAGAAACAAACTTAGAATGATACCACATAAAAGAATACATATTACTTTCAGAAAATTCAATATTTTAGAAATGCAAATTCCCTTCCCAATTAACCTAAAAATAGAACATAATTCTGATAATAAAAAAATTTTCATAGAATAATTTGATTATTTATTTATTTGTACCAGGGGTTGAACTCACTAACCTCATGCTTGCCAGGCAGGCACTTATACCACTGAGCTAAATCTCTGGCTTATAGAATAATTTTAAGGTAGTAGAACAGGTAAAATAATTCTGAAATTCATCTGGAACAAGAGTTACAACAACATCCTCCAAAAGAAAAAAAAATAATGAAAATATTTAGGGCCAAAATTCTTCCATCAGGTTTCAAAATGAATTCAATCTAGTAAGTAGTTGGGTGTGCTATTGCCATAGGACTTGGCAATCAAAATGCTGAAGAAACAGGATAGTCAGAGGGAACAGATAGGGATGAGCACATGCATAAATGCATAGTTAAATGTAACTCAGACGCACACACACACACATATATAACATATACAACATATATAAATTTATTATTTTTCTTTTATAGTACTAAGGATTGAACCCAGGGCTTTTGCAGTGAGCTACATCCCCAATTTCTCTCTCTCTCTTTCTCTCTCTCTCTCTTTTTTACTTTTTAATTCAAGACGAGGTCTTGCGAAGCGACAGAATTGCCTAGCTGGGATTGAGTTTATGATTCTTTTGATTTGGCTCCCAAAATGCTGTGATTACAGGCAGATATCAATGTGGCTGGTTGAATGAAGAGCACATTTTAAACTGGACAGGCAAAACTCTTCCTCCCTTGAATCACAAGGTTACATTCATAACTAGTCTGTACTTAATGTGTAAAAAGTAAACATCATAATATAAAACTGAAAGCATGCCACAGAACCAGAATTGACAGATGACTTGCTATAGGTTAGGTAATGTGCCCCAGAGGGCCTGTAGGAAAGACTTCATCCTCAGTGTGACACTACTAAGAGATGGTTGAACTGTTTAAAGGTAGGGCCTAGCAAGAAGCCTTAAGTCTTTGTGGGCATGCCCTTGAGGGCATAGTAGGACTCTAGTCTCTTCCTCTGCTTCTTAGCTCATGAGGTGAGCAGGTTAATCCACTACACATTCCACTTCGATATGCAGCCTCGTTAGAGGTCCAAAGGAAAGACTCTGACCAATCTTGGTATGGAACTTCCAAAACTGAGACTCAGAATAAATGTATTTTCTGCCTAAATTAACCTTCTCTAGTATTTTGTAATAGTAACAGAAAGCTTACTAATATGGCGTAGAACTCCTGACTCGAAAAATATATTGCAGTGTGGTTTTGTCAACTTTGCAATGCTGGGATTACATTCACTGTGATTATCTTCCCTGGGTAACTTTTGCTTAAACATGACTTAAAAAGACGTTTGATCAATATTTGGAACATGAAAATTAAGTCACAGTCTTTACTTTCCAAAGTGGGTAAAGACAATGAGGTGTAGGCCTATTCCTGCTTGTCCTTATTCTCTCAGCTCCTGTCCAACTACTTCCCTATTGCTTGTCCACCACAAGCTACATAAACAGAACCTCCACAGATCTGTTTACCACTGTACTTGGCGTCCACTCAAAGCATACTATATCTGAGGCTTTAAGAGGGCTGGTCAACGACTTTCCTCCTTATGCTTCAACTCCACCTTTCTGACTCTTACTTTTTGTGCTTATTCCTCAGTTGGGAAAGACCTAGTTGCTATAATTGCTTATTTCATAATACTGACAATAGTTCCTCTTCTCTCATCAGACTCATGCAACCCAGTAAGGAGCTCTGGGATAAAAAAGTTTATAGGAACAAAGATAATTTAATCCATGAAAATGGATGTCATTTACATCAATTCAATTTCTTTTTACTGTATTTCTCTTGACTTTCTAAGCACATCTGAACAGAAGAAATGACTGATTTCTGGACCAAATTCTGACTTTTAAGGCAAAAGTGATTAATAAAATGGAGGCATGAATCATTAAGAGAACATGGCTATCCCCTTGTAAAGAGATTGAGTCACATCAAGGAAACAGTGTAGCATCACACATGTAATGTAAACAACAGGAATAATTTTAGCTTCAATTAAATAAAAAAGTGGTAAGGTTTCCTGTTTTAAATTTCTGAAAGGATAAACAGAACAAAAAGTATACTTGTGAAAGTAGTTTTCTTACAACAAAATTATCAGTATTATTTATTTCTTACAATATAGCTGGGTATCTAGCTGCCTAGTATGCATGAGGCTCTGGGTTCCACCCCCAGTAATACAAATTATACAGTTATTAAAACTAATATGAGTTCCTGTACGTTAATGGATCTTGACTTAAACAGTCAGCAAAACTTGTTTAGTAGGTGACCGCGAGATATGAAAAACATATTAGACCAAGCCATCCTCTCTTTCTGCTAAGGACTGTAATTTTTAGAAAGTCTTGTGGTTTCATAGAAACTGATTCTATGTATGTAAATAAGTAAAATAATTTGTAGTACAAATGTTTTGCCATTTAATTAGATAATTTATGCAAAAATACAATCCACTATAAGCTTCATAAATAAGTGGCATTGAAAGCAGCATTATGTTAAATATAGGATATAAATTGTGAGGACATATTTTAGTTATAGGATTACTATCCTTTTAATAAAAAAGTAAAATTAAATATTCTCAAAATAATGACAGGTATATCATAAACATCTAATATGTAAGCATATATATTATCATGTGAATGAGAGCTTTTCTCTCTTCTGAATTTGATGTTACAAAACAGAAAAGATTACTTGAAACAGAGCTTAATTCCATATTAAATAAAGAGAAACTAAAGTGTACACATGTTTGATTCTAAGCCAAACTTCCTTCCTGAAGTTAGCTGCATTTTGGAGTATGACGATAATTTGGCAGAGAGATTCTATATTGTCTATCAGTGACCTCTGAGGAACTGTAGGGACCAAGACAGATGCTGGGCAATTGTCATGATTTTCAAAAGTGAGAAGAGGGAAGATGAGGATGACACAAGTTATGACATGATTTATATAAATATTCAACAATTTCTTGTTATACTATTAAAGAATATCCAGAAATATTTAAGAAACTAATGACATTTGTAATAGGAATCAGTAAATGTTCACTCAAAATAATCATAGAGTTACTAATAAGGGTGTAAATTCATCAGTTTGAAAAATCAAGGTAGTTGCTGTAACCTTGCAAAAGAATTTTGGTGCCAGCATGGAGAAAATGTAGGCTGGGTAACAAAAATAGTAAAGGCAAATTTGTACTTGTACAAATGACCTCTCTGTAAACTAAGATGTACTGATGGTTCAGTACTCATTTGTGGAGAGAAATCCATAGCTTACTGTTGGACTGTGTCTTCAGTCTTTCCTGTTTGATTTAATAAGTTGTTAGAAAACATAGTTGATATGATTATTAAATTTGCCAATATAATTACATCAAATGAGACAATCTACTATGTGGCAAACACAAGATCCAAAAGGATATCAACCATCTGAGATTCTGGGTTATAACCAAGAAAATGAAATCCAATCAGCATAATTATATTTTCATCCAATCAAATAAAAGAAATCAACAGCCACACAAAAACAAAAAACTCAATGTACAAAGCACCAGAAATCAAACACAGAAATATTAAGTGTATATATGTAGGCAGGAGAAAATTTTTACTAAAAGGATTTAAAGATCATTCTTATGGATAATTGATCAGAGTATCTGCTGATGTCATAATAAACATAATTAAGGTAACATTCCTCATAAAAAAAATCAATGCTAAGAGTTAGGAGAGATGGGAGGAGAGGGCTGGTGAAGAGCTAGTGAAGCCTCAGTTCTCAGCCAAGCTCTCATTATGGATTACATGAGTCAGTGCTGAGAATGGGTAGATTGATGTGGGCATTCTGACCTTAGTTAAAAGACTTTCAGAGTTTTATCACATAACAAGTGTGTACAATAAATAGTCAGAACGGCTATTTTGAGAATAAAATTAACGAATTCTATAGTTAAGTAGAGACCGATTTGGATTTAACTTTGGAAGACAGGTTCAAGTCTATTCACTGGGGCTACTGCAGAGAAAACTCGAGCTGGGAATGGATAGGATACATATCAAATGCTCCTTAAAACTGGTTTTTATATTTTTTGTCCAGCATCCTGGTTATTCAAAGGACATAGAATGTTTAAAGTAGTAAGCAGTCATAATAAGATCTTGTATGACAAATAAAAGAGCAGTTACAAAAACATGTATGGTTTTACATACAACAATCCTGATTCTATTGACATCAAATAACATTTACTTCAGGATAATATAGCCAAATATAAACTTCTAATTCAGTGCTTGTGGGGTGGAAAGTATAGCAATTCAAAATTAAGAGGTGAAAGTTTTAATCTTGATATTCCAAAACCCTGTGACCAAAACAGTAAGCAATTTAAATTTTTGAGTTCTCTCATTTAGCATTTATAATATGGAAAGGGTGGACCAGATGGCCTCTAAGACAGATTTCAACTCTCAGTTTTATAAACTTACAAACAGCCTGCCATAAATGATAGCTGAATGCTCTGATATCAACCGTAGAAAATGCTAATAAGATTCTGGAATGTAGAAGTAGTAGCATATTCTACAAAGCCATGACTTGCACTATACTGGTTTTTGCTATATGTGTCCCATGAGTTCTAAGACTGATTTGGGACTCTTAAAAGTAAAGAGAAACAGATAATTTTGAGTCTATCTGATGTTGAAGCAAAAAAGGAAAACTTCCTGGACAAAGAAGTCTTTGAGGAAAGCCTAAGGAGTTGAGATTTAATCTGGAGAAGCAAACTCTGAGAGAATGTAGCAACAATAGTCAGGTACAGGAGATCATGTGGGTGCTGGTAAGCAGCTATTTCTATGTCAGACAAGAGTGGAACAAGAGAAATAATCGTAGATAGACTTAGAGTGAAGTGGAAGACTTTGTTTTCTTCTCTAGTCTCTGAATAATTTTAAATAATAAAATACGTTACCAGGGAAAGTTGTCTAATTTACTTATCTGATGGTATTAAATAAAAATCGCAGAGCATTCTCTGCCAGATGTAAGCACAACACGAAATGACCTCATGATATTTTCTACTCTGTCACCATAGAATAAAGTGCAAAGTCAGACAACAGAGAATTCAAAAAAGTTCATCTTGAAAAATAGCCAAGGCTGTGTTTCACTGGATGGTGATTTTGTTATTTCATTTGATTTTTCAAAACTATAGTCTTTAGGATTTTGATTGTCTAATGTTAATATCCAAGACATGGTTTATTCTCCTAAGTCATACCTCAGTATATTTTTACTGTATTTGAAAAATCTCAGAAAGTACAGTAATAACAGTTCTGTATTCCTCAAGGAAGTTGAGCTACATGAAGTTACTTCTACATTTTAAGTTTTATAACTTATTAAGTATCATGACCCATTTAGAAAAAGGGCTATTTAATTCTTCCTAATAGCACACACAATTTAAAAACACTTTAGCTTTTATTATTTTCTAATGTAACATGTATTACATAGTATGTCGTTGTATCATCTACATAATTCATATGATCTTAAATAACTCAGTGGCTGTGTAAAAGTGTCCACTATGATGGACTGCTTAGCTACACTTTCTGGCCTTAAAGAACACAGAGAAATTGTTTCAGAATTTTAACTCAGATGTTTTGGACAAAAGCAGGTTTTGACTAGAATAAATGTGGCAATATGAAAGGACACGTTGGTAAGAAATTTTTTCTGTTCTACACCAAAGCCTTCCTCCTTCAAATGTGGTCTACAGGTCTGGTTTCACTGAGAACTTGTTAGAAATGCCTATCTAACACCTACTGGACTCTTTGATTTTTGCACATTTAAATTTCAGGAGCATTATATTCAGTGAAATTCTAGTTTCACTATGTGGTTCTATGTCAAAGAATAGGAAAGATGCAGATTGCACCTGTGGGGAACCTCTGAAGGGAAGACAGAGTCACATTTTTCCACATGAGAGACTGGTTGGTAGACTACCATCACTGACATTGATGCCTATGATAGTAAATCCCACATTGGGAGCCCCACCTATACCAAGAATATACATTTACCAGGCTCATTTTTCTTTCCTTTTGGGAATCACTGATCTAGAGAACATAGTCCACAGTACACATAGCATATATTGTAATAAGCAGTGTTTAAATTTATATTTCTAGTCCATCATCTATTACATTTTGAATAACATGTCTTTCTATCATCCAGACATCTTCCATTTTCATATCAGTCAACATACTTTCCATTTCTAACATATGTGCCTGTTAATGTCTTTTTCTCATTCTGGAATTAATTTTTCACCCATTTTGTGGAAATTCTTTATGTAACTAAAGGAATACATTAAAGTTTTAGGCTTGTCATCTCTATGAAAACTTTCCCAATCAGAATTAATCATAGCATCTCTGAGCATATTACTCATTATATGTATGATCTTTATTTCAGCTTTTTAAAATTTTAAACAGAAAAAGTAATAAAACAGTTTCAAAACAGTAGGAGAGTAACAATAATTAGTACTTTGCATATTGTTATATTCATAGTAATTGTTCAGAGTACAAGATATAGGCATGATATATTGACCAAAAAAGTATGAGCACAAAACTTTCTTTTCAATGAAGAGAAATTAGCTGTATAACTATTGTAACTATCTTGTGTATATATGTATATTTTTTCTTTTCCTTCTTTTTCCCTTTCTCCATCACAATTTTTCTTTCCTTTGAAGAGTTTCTTTCCTATTCACAATATATGTTGTATGTTTTGGATCTTATTTACTCTTTCAGTTTCTCATATTGAGACAATAAGATGTTTACACATGAAGGCTTGATTTATTTCACTTATGATTATGGTCTTGAGTTACATCCATTCACCTATAAAAGTCTCAAGATTCTCTTTCTTTGTGACTATATATATATATAAATTACATAAATTATAATTTATATTATTTATATAAATATATTTATATTTTATATATATATATATAAATTCATTCCTCAGTTGATTGGCATTTGGGTTGTTTCTAAACTTTAACTATTACAAATTGTGCTACCATAAACATGAGTGTACATATATAATTGTGGTATGATGTTTTAAATTTATCTGGGAAGATATTCAGAAAAGAAATAGTTGGGTCTAGCAGAACCTCTAATCCTAGTCTTTTAAGGAATCTCAGCACTGATTTTCATAGTGTTTGCACAGTCTATACTCACACCAATAGTGGAGTAGGGTTCCCTTTTCTCCACAACCTCACCAAAATTTGTTATTGGTTGACTTCTGAATGACAGTCATTCTTTATGGAATGAGATGGAATCTCACTGATGTTTTAATTTGCATTTCTCAAATGATTAATGAAACTAAAGATTTTCTCCTATATTTATTTGCCATTTGTATTTCATCCTCTGAGAAGTGCATTCTCATTTCAGATGCCCATTTTTGGATTGGGTCATTTAATTTTGGGGGCCTAATGTTTTTCAATTCTGTATTTGTTCTAAATAAGTCCTTTGTCTGAGGAACAACTGGCTATAATTTTTTTCAACTCAGTGGTTTGCCTTTTCACTTTGTTGGCGATTTCTTTTGTTGTACAGAAGCTTTTTAATATGGTGAGATCAATTTTTTGGTGCTTTGTAATATTCCCCTTGCAGTCTCAATTTTGTTCCAGAAGTCTCTTCAAGATTTTTGCCTATTTTCTCTTCCTGTACATTTAACTTTTCTGATTTAATATTTAGATCTTTGATCCATTTTGACTTCAATTTAGTGCATGACAATAGACATTGCTCTAGTTTTAGTCTTTGACATGTGGAAGGCCAGTTTCTCCAGCATCATTTATTAAAGGGACTATTTTTCTTCCAATGGACTTGTTTGGTTCCTTTGACCAAGATAAAGTGGCTGAATGTCTTTGCAGTTGCTTTAGATTAAAAGATATGTGTATACATAATAGACCAAACAATGTAAGCATGAACTACTTAAAATTTTTTGGTTTTGGTACCAGGAAATGAACTCAAGACCTTGTGCTTGCCAGGCAGGCACTTGTGCCACTGAGTACAAGGTCCCTGAATCTGGCTATTAAATATAAAAGTCTTTTGGTTGAACTTTTGGGCTCTTCTATGTAGAGTATCATGTCATCTACAAATAATGATAAATTATCTTCTTTCTTTCCTATCCTTATTTCTTTTATATCTTTGTCTTGTGTAACTGCTGTGGTTAATGATTCCAGAACTACATTGAATAGGAGAGTTGATAATTGATATCCTTTCTTTGTTCCGACTTTAGAATAAAAGCTTTCAGTTTTTGACTATTTAGTATGATGTTAGCTGTTGATTTGTCATGCATAGCATTTATCAGATTAAGAGAAAGACCCTTTATTCCAATTTTCTGTAGGATTTTTAAAATCATGAATGGATGTTGGATCTTGTCAAATGCTTTTTCTGTATATATTAAGATGATTGTGTGATTTTTTGCATTTGGTTCTGTTAATACGATGTATTACATTTATTGATTTGCATAAGTCGAACCATTCCTGCATCCCTGGGATGAATCCTGCTTGGTCATGGTGTATAATCTTCACGATGATTTCTTGCATTCTGTTTCCCAGTATCTTTGAGCATTTTTTCATGTTATTGATTTTGAGTGTTGACTTTTCATCCAGCTACAAGTTCCTTGGTTCCTTTGGCCAAGATAAAGTGGCTGAATGTCTTTGTAGTTGCATCTGCATCTTCTAATCTGTTCTGCTGATCCTCAGATCTGTTGTTTTTTTGCCAGTACCATGCTGACTTTATCACAGCAGCTTCAGAGCGTAATTTCAAGTTGGGGTTTGTGATGCCTCCTGCCTTACCTTTCTTGCTCAGAATTGCCTTTGCTAGTCTGCGTCTCTTCTGGTTGTAAATAAATTTTAGGAAAGTTTTATCTAGTTCTGTGAGGAATGGTAATGATATTTTGATTGGGATTGCATCAAATCGGTATAACAGCTTTGGGGGTATGGCCATTTTCACTATCTTGTTTCTTCCTATCTGTGAACAAGGGCTATCTTTCCATTTTTTTTAATATCTTCTTCAGTCTCCTTCGTCAGAGCATTGTAGTTTTCAATTTATAGATTTACTGCTTTTGTTAGATTGTTCCCTAAGTATTTCATTTTTTTAGATGCTATTTTAAAGGATATAGTTATTTTAGTTTCTCTCTCTGTGTTTGTTGCTTGTGTACAGGAATGTTATTGATTTTTGAGTGTTGACTTTGCATCCAGCTACACTATTGAATTCATTTTTTAAATTTTAAACAGAAAAAAAATTAATAAATCAATGATACAGAATTTCAAAGCAATATAATAGGAATTTAATAAAGGTTAATATATTTTGTTTTAAAAATATGGACTTGCCATTTTTGGTCAATTATCATTTTCATCTATGTAAGACCTCAATCTTTTTAATGTACCAATTTTTATTTCTTATTTTAAATGTTTTTATTAGTATATATTTGCAGTGTGCCAAATGATCACATTCATCATGAGGGGTGGGTACATGTACTTAAAACATTTAATTATTTTACTTCCTCTTTCTCTTCCTTCCTCCATGTCTTGATATCCTTCCCATTTGCAAAAGTTCTGTTTCCCTGTTTCCTATTATCTACCTTTTATTATTCTTTATTTATTTAATTTTTAATCTTTCTTTAAAGATATTTCCTGTAGTATCATCTTCATGTTTATGGATCAGTCCCTCTCCTGGCTACCTCACATTCAAGAGTTAAATTTTATTAGTTTCTACTACTTTCAGCCTAATTGGTGACTGCCACTGAGGGTTCCAGTGTCTCTGTGACTACTAAATATAACAGTGTTCTTGGTTTTCAAAAAGGTATAGCACATTGCTGATATATAAACTCTTAAATATTAAACATAGATGGTATGCCTTCCCTTTAATGGTAGGCTCTATAAATTTAGCATATATTTGTTAACTCTAGAATTATGAAAATGACTCCCAAAGAGAAGGATAGTAGGTAAACAGTTAAAAATAACATCAAATTCTTCCCATAAAATGACTGCAAATAATAGTGCATTTCAGTCATACTTCATTTTCAAAATGAATGATTGACAATGAGAAAAAAAATCAATAAATTGTTGAACATCATATGGAATTAATGCAAGTGATTGAAACCAATTCATTTTACTTATTATACTGGTGGATCTATAAATATGTTTAATAATTTAATCCATTAATGAATTATCAGATTTAGAATTTAAAATTTTAAAAATAAAATTATAAATAAGTTTTATTGAGTAGTAACTATATCTTAACTGCTTAAAAGGTTTATATGATTACATGTTTTGAGGAAAGAGCCATTATATACTTTCATTGATCATATTACTCAGGTATAGTGAGATAAAGTGCCGAAGGTCACACACCTAGTAGTGAGTTAGATGGGATATGACCTAGGTTGTGTAATTCTAAAGTTTGAATTCTAATTGCAGCAATCACTTCTTTGTATATGAAAATTGAGACCTAGAGGGTCTAACACCCAAGGCTCTGTATTCAACTTTTTAGACTTACTTTTATTCATGTGAAGGATTAATCACATGAATACTCTTTATGCTTTTTATAGGAGATTCTTCACAAGAGTTGACATAGACTATCTGCATCATTATCTTCAAATATAAAACTTTTGAAAATGGTAGCTACTCTATAAAATCCAATCAATTAACAATTTCATAAAGATATTCATATATCAAAAAGTTCATAGAAGGACTCCTTTGTAAAAGAGGAAAAAATCTCTTGAAACAAGAACAAAGTTGTAATGAAGGTCATTAACTTGAAAACTTTCAAATGTTCACAACCAAACAAAATGTCTACGTCATAATTAAAAGAAGAAAAAGAAATGAAAACAGTAAGTGATAGAGACAGCATGCTTCTTTATACACTTTATGTTTTCATGTTCTTGTATTTTAATTGCCTATAAGATTGTGAAAACATCCAGCCCCATAAATATTTTATGTTTCCTACTATCACATTATGATAAATCATTTGATATTTGTGTCTTTGAAAGGAATGTAGCCAACATAATAATAAAAACATACTTAATGAATAACTTTAGGTTTGATAGAAAAAAACCATGGTATTTTGTAATTATAAATTGTCAGAGATGTGAGAATGTAATACCATGCTAATGAAGGAAAAAATAAAAATTATTTGGTAACTCAGCATTTCATTTATCTAATTTTGGTTCATCCAGTAAGATCTCCTCACTGATGAATAAGGAAGGTATGCTTTAAAATATCAGATATATATTTTCTACCATAACTATGAGTAAAGAATCTCGATTTTAGTCAGGATTGTTTTAACACACAATTGAAACTGTAAAGTAGAGTTTCCATTGCCTGCATTCCTGACACTTTGGGCTGGATAATTTATTGCAAAGAGTCATCCTGTAAATTGTAGGTTTGCTGTAATCTCTGGCTTCTGCTCACTATACTATCAGCAGCACAGTACATATCCTTCTATTTGTGATGACCCAAAAATGTGTCAAGACATTGGGAACATTCCCTGGGTATACAATTGCCTTTGACTGAGAACTAATTTTTATAGTAATTACCTAAAAGAACAAATAATTGTACTTTATCTTCTCTGCCTAAAACTCTGTTAAGAGATCTTCACATTGACAAATTTTTGATATTTGTATCTACTTGTTCTTTTTCCCAGTTTCTAATTGAGTAGGCATTTGTTTCCTATATTTATGGTTAAATTATTGCTTGTCAATATTCATTAAATCATATTTATAATAAATTACTATATAAATTTCTTAAAGTTGAAGATGCCTAATCATCTATGCAGATGTTTTGTTCATTTTTCCTTAATCTTTCTAATTGTAGGAATATGATTTTCCATACTCACTTAGATTAGTAGGCTTTATAAACAAATGCCTTGAAGATAGTTTTAGAATTATACAAAATCATAATTTCCTTGAAAATCTGATGCCTAAGCTAGAATTGTTTTTTCAAAATTGTAGCCCATGAATTATTCCTTTTAGATGCTTGATAATATTATAGATTGTTGGTCTCATGCCTAGTCCTACTGAGCATGACTCTGGATGAGGATCCAGTGTCCTACAGCTTAACGAAGCCCTCTAGATGATTTAAAGGCTCCCTCACTCAAGACATGTGCACAGTCCATACAGACAAGAAATGTATTACTGAATTTATTCATTCGAAATTATGCATTGGGTGTGCTTAAGATAGTTGATGAAAAATAACATGGCTTCTTGTCTATGAAAATTTGTGCAACTGATTTATACTAAGCCAAAAGCTGCCTTTTATTTTAAAATACCCACTTGAAAATTCAAAGGAAATCAGAGAAAAATCCAATGTCTATGACTTCTTTTTCAATGTCACTTTTCCAATTTTAGGGGATTTCAAATAAACTGTAAGATTGATATTGCTCAGTGTAATTTTGTGTTTTTATATAAAATATTACATATGCATTTTAATTCATGAGTCTATCTTTTCATTTCTCTGAAATAACATAACAAGATAATAGTTACTTCCTTCTACAAAAACTTTATAACTTTTAGGTGGCTCTGCAGACAAATAGCAAAGGCAGATCTTTCCATTTTTAGTTTCTTTCAATCCAAGTTCAGAAAAAGGTTCTCAAGCAGCATAAGAACTTGAAAAAGTCCGGGTGATTACATAGACTTTTTACTAAGAATGGTGAGAACAATACAAGGGTAACAATACATTTTAATCCAATAAAGGCAAGTACAAAATTAAATTTAAGAAAGTAGGTAGACACTACAGAATTTATGAGAATATACAGTGTTTCAGTACTGTTTTATACCTATGTCAACACACTTATTTAGTTTTAGTTCTATAATTAAATTTAATAAATATTTACTATCAAAGTTTGGTGATATTTTCTCAGTTGTTTTGTAGTCCTAGGAAGCTTATGTTCTCTTAAATCAGTAGGGAAGGGTTTATGAGTACAGTATTCCCTGAATTCTTTTACATTTAAAACTATATTTTTTTATATTCTTAATATTTGAAGGTTTGGCTGGCTATAAAATCATTTTTCATACTCTTTGAGTTACTCAAAAATGTTGCTCTTGAGAAATATGGTGCTACCCTAATATTTATATTCCTATAAATAATTTGATTTTTTCTGGAGGCTCTGAGAATTTTTTCATTCTCTTCAAAGTCTAGAATACTGAAATAAGTATTGGAGTTAACGTTTCATGGTGATTTTCCCAAGTAGGTGGGGAGCTCTTTCAGAATCATAGAGTTCAGACTCCTTTAAATTCCAGGAAACTTTTCTTGCATAGCAGTGCTAAATGCTAGCCCTCTTCAACTGTTTTTGTTTTCTTATACAGATTCTCCAATTATATGTGCACTGGGCTACACTGCCTAGCTTCCATTTTAATAACTTTTTCCTCTCTTTTTTGTCTATTTTTAATTTCATCTCCCTGCTGTTATTTATTTTCTTGCCTTCTTTTGATTTATTTAAGGTTTAACTTGAGAATATACTTTCTTGGTCACTTACTAAATTATTTTTTTCATTACTGAGACAGCTTTATTTTACTTTGCAATATGTTTCCTGCATTTAATCAACTTTCACTGTGTTCTTTTCTTTTTTTTTTCCATTTCTGGTTTTAGATTTTGATGTTTGGATAATATTTCTAAGAATATTTTCAAATTCTTGTCTGTTGATCATATATTTAAATTGGAGTATTGGTAGCAATACTCTTCTGTTTTGTGGTTGTTGATTTTTCCTCAACGAGTTTTCATCAGCTGAAATGCTTTTGATTAACAATATACATTTTCTTTTTATAATTTTTTTGGAGTTTTACTTTTTTTGTATATCTAAGGACCTGATATTACAGTTTCTAGTTCAAGATCACTTTTTTATTGGTTTAGAGTTTTTAATTTTCCTTTTAATGTTTGTATCTGAGAAATACTTATTTCCCACTGACTTCTTTCTTTTTCTTCACTCCCATTCCTCTGAAGGATACTATACATTCCTCTTTCCTTTTCTCCCAGAGAAAAACATATCTTCAAAACTATCACCTTTGCTTTGCTCACCCTCAGACCTCTCTTCCATATCAGGTGCTGTGTGTTGCCAAGTTCCATTCCTGAATTTACTCCTTTAGCAGTCAGTATTGCACTTTGTCTTTCTGGGTTTGCTAGTGACTGATGCTTCTCCTTTCAGTGGAATCCCTGAGGGCCCTCCCTCCTTTGTTCTCTACATCAATCAGTTAGTTGCGACAGTGGAAGCTCTGCAGAAATGTGATGCTTACTACATCTCTTAGCAATGTAACATGCATATGTAAAATATAGTTTACCTTGTAATTGGTTTTCCTTCTTGTTAATATGTTTCGTTTTGGTTTACAAAAGACTTATAAAGTTACTGCTTTTGTGCACCAAGGTATCAGAGCTAGCTAGTGAGGAAGTAGTACATTGTAAAAGTTCAGGTGTGTGTGGGTCCTAAAGTCTAGGTACAGTGGTGTTAGTCGAAAGGAGCGTTCCTCAACATGGAGAGAAACTCAAGAACACCAATCTATGCCCTTTGGCCCATCTGTGTGTCTGAAACATTTTCCTGATATAAACTCAGAAGATAGCTGTTCATAGTTTATACTTAGCTTTCAGAATGAAAACTGATTTTTCACAAGAACATTCTGAAAAAAATATTCCTCTATGCTGATTTTTGTCGGGTTTTTGGTCATCCACATAATGTAACACTTTATAAAACCCGAATGCAGATATGTATGTTGAATTACATCAGTTCCTCTTCTACTCTGTAAACTAAATCATGGCAAACAGACACAGAATCAATAGCATGTATTTTCTTTTCTACTTTTTCACCTCTAAGACTGTAACTATACTTTTTTTTAGCAGTGGTCTTTGGCGTCTACTCTTAACACGATTTCACATCCTTTGCAGTAGAGATTATATCTGTTATGCCTTATTATTCATGTATTTTTCAACTCCCATTATTGACTGAAAAAAGCTTTGCACTACATTTTGAAGATATAGCTTGAAAGTAGCTAATATTTTCTTCTGACATCACTTAAAACAATTTGCTTCTTTTTGAATCAACAATTATTAAGACAATATTATTATACATAGCAAACTATTGAGTTTTTTACATTGTTACTTGCTTTTTATTCTTCATGGAATCAAAAATTCATGAAAGGTTGTTCTAGTAATCATTATTATCAATATGGTAATTTTAAGAATGCTTCATTTGCTTTCAAATGAGTAAGAACAAATTATTTCTGGTGAAGTAGAAAATAATCCCATTTTTTTTATTATCATACTCAGAGGACTTCCTATCCCAGACCCTGCTTTTTATGATTATACATGTCAACTTTACACACAATACATAATAAATATTTCCCAGGAGATCAGACTTCACAATCAAATAAAAAAATCTGTGTAAAGCACTTTTAATGAACAATGTTACATGAAAAAATAGAAATGTATTATATAAAGCATAAAGTCAGCTGCATCATTATAAACCAAATAGTACAGAAAAAGATTAAAAATTGCTGATTCTATTTTTCTTGGAAAATAATGTCTGAAGTAGGTTTAAATTAGAAATTCATATTTGAGAAGTGTGATCACCCTGTATAATGCCCAAAGTCACTTATTAGACTGATTCTTTAATAATTCATAATGATTTTAGATAAACAAATATAAAATAGCCATCTACACATGAGAAAATTACTAAAACATAATTATTATCATTTTATGTGATATGTATATAAAGTACAATGGGTTTATAACCATACTAACCATTAGATGATTAAAGTACCAACTCTAAAATAATTGAAAACTCAGACATTCTGCAATTAATGATTTGGTTCTGGTTTTATTTTTGTTAGTTAAAACCACCCAAAATCCCTGTTGCTTCCACTTTTGTGTGTGATGATCTGTGTCATAAAGTCATACTTTTAAAAAGGAAACCAGGCTGCCCCCAACCACCACCAAGGGTCCTCCCTGCCACTGGAACTCAGCGCAAGCCTGCCTCAGGGGTCGGCTGCCCTGGAACCTCCCCCGAAGGCCCACCCTGCCACGGGGATCATCACAAGATTTCAGCAGGCTCCAGTTAGTGTGAGAAAATTTGAAACTTTGCTCCCAGGTGGCAAACCTTGGACTACAGCGGATTGACTGTATCAGTGTGGTGAGTATACCCCTAAAATAGAGGTATACAGGGGATAAATAGGCCAGTAGTAAAACCCCCTGCAACTAACCGTAAGACTTTGGTGTGTCTGAAAAGAGTATGTGTGATCCCCTCCTACACACAGAAAACACCAGGCAGAGTGAAAATGACAAAATGAAAAAGCAAAATGCAGTCTCAAACATATAGTTCACCAGAAGCAAGTACAGGTGACATTAAAATAGAGGACCCCAAAAGTAACACACTGGGAACCTCTGAAAAGATAGCCAGTGAAATAAAAAATAAAAAAAAACAAAAAAAACTGCATCAGGCTATAGAGGAAATCAAATTAGAAGTACTCTCCCATGTAAAGATAGAAATAACAACTTTAGTAAAGGAGTTGTTGAATGCAGCTAAAGAAGAACTAGACAAAAAAGTACATGAGCATGGGAAACTGATTGAAACTTTGAATGAACAATATAGAAAACAAGCAGAATTCATGAAACAAACTCAAAGAGACATCCAAGAAACAAAAATTCTATTGAAAGCATGCAAAACCACCTAAAGTAAGCTGAGGATAGGATTTCGGACCTTGAGAACAGGATCACAGTTAGTGATCAGGAAAGGATAGAACTTTTAAAAATAACAAAGCAGCATGAAATAACAATCCAAAAGCTTCATGATGATGCCAAGAGCAACAATATAAGAATAATGGGCATTAGTGAAGATACAGGAGTCCAGGCAAATGACATGCATAAAGTATTTACAGAAATAATAGCAAAAAATTCCCCAAACATGGGGAAAGAATCTGATATGCAGATAAGTGAGGCATATAGAACACCAACCAGTCACAACCAACATAAATCCAACCCACACACATAATAATTAAGATCTCAGACATACAGCATAAAAACAGAATATTAAAAGCTGTCAGAGAAAAGACACAACTCACCTATCAAGGAAAGCCCATTAGAATCACGGCAGACTTCTCAACACAAACCCTCAAGTCAAGAAGAACTTGAAGTGAGGTATTTCAACCCCTGAAAGAAAACAACCTTCAACCCAGACTGATATGCCCAGCAAAACTTTCATTCAAATTTAATGGAGAAACAAGATACTTCCATGACAGGGAACAACTGAAGAAATTCATGTCCAACAAACCAACCCTAGAAAGAGTAATGAAAGACATACTAGATAAAAATGATAAAAATACAGACAGAGATAAAAATGACCACAATCCCCAAAACAACAAAAGGAAGAAACCACCAGGTAGGATAAGCAATTAAATAAGAGGAAAAGCAGAAAGAAACAACTGGAACACAACAAGGCAAAGTTGAGCCAGTACATATTAGTGATATCCATAAATATAAATGGCCTCAATTCACCTATGAAAAGAAATAGATTGACAGAATGGATCAAGAAACAGGACCCCACAATATGCTGTATACAAGAAACACATCTGACCCAAAAGGAAAATCATAGATTAAAAGTCAAAGGATGGAAAACAGTATTCCACGCAACAGGAACACAGAAAAATAACAGGGGTAGCTATTCTATTTGCAGACAACATGAACTTCAAACCTAAAATGATTAAAAGAGATAGAGAAGGTCACTATATACTTGTTAGTGGTAAAATTCAAGAGGAAGAACTAACAATTATATATGTGCCAAATACAGGAGCACCCAACTATATAAGACAGATACTAATGGACATGAAAAACCAAATACACAAGAACACAATTATAACAGGAGATCTTAACAGCCCATTGTCACAAAGAGATAGATCAGCTAGACAAAGAAATTTGTTATTTCAGCAAAGAAATAACAGAACTGAATCATACCTGTGAGCAACTGGACTTAGTAGATGTTTACAGAGTTTTCTACCCAACCACATCAGAATACACATTCTTCTCAGCTGCAAATGGGACATTCTCCAAAATAGACCATATATTACCCCATAAATCATTCTTAAGTAAATGAAAAGGTATTGAAATCATACCATGCATAATATCTGACCATAGTGCACTGAAATTGGAAATTAATGGCAAAAGAAATTGTAAAACCTACATAAATACATGGAAATTAAATAACAGCCTTTTGAACAACCAGTGGGTTACAGATGAAATTAAAGAAAAAATAAAACAATACCTACAATTCAATGAAAACATAGAAACAACATACTGTAATCTATGGGATGCAATGAAAGTGGTTTAAGAGGGAAATATATAGCAATAAACTGTCATATCAAGAAAACAGAATGAGCACAAATAAACAACCTAATGCTCCATCTCAAGCTTCTAGAAAACAAAGAACAAACTAAAAGCAAAACTCCTAGAAGAGAGGAAATTGTAAAGATTAGAGCAGAAATCAATGTAATTGAAAGTAACACAATACAAAGAATTAATGAATTAAAAAGCTGGATTTTTGAGAGAATAAACAAAATTGGCAAACCCCTAGCTAACCTTATCAAGAGAAAGAAATAAAAAACCCAAATTCATGCAATAAGAACTGAAAAGGGAGAAATTACTACAGATCCCATGGAAATTCAAAAGATCATGAATACTTACTTTGAAAATCTCTACTCACATAGTGTGGAAAACACAGAGGAAATGGACAGATTTCTAGAAACATATGAACTACCAAAACTCAACCAAGAAGATATAGCAATTTTGAACAACACAATATCAGCTATTGAAATTGAAAATGTAATTAAAAACATAACATCAAAGAAAAGCCCAGGTCCTGATGGAGTCACAGCTGAATTCTACAATAAATTTAGAGAAGATTTGATGCCAGTACTCCTTAAACTCTTCAATGAAAGTGAGAAAAAAAGCAATCCTCCCTAAATCATTCCTGGAGGCAAGTATTACTCTGATACCAAAACCAGAGAAAGATCCAACCAAAAAAGAGAACTATAGGCCAATCTCACTAATGAACATTGATGCAAAGATTCTCAACAAAATACTGGCAAATAGAATGCAGCAAATCATCAAGAAGAGTATACATCATGACCAAGTGGGGTTCATTCCAGGAATGCAGGGATGGTTTAACATATGCAAATCAATAAATGTAATACACCACATCACAGAGCCAAAAACAAAAACCACATGGTCATCTCAATAGATGGAGAAAAAGCTTTTGACAAAGTCCAACACATGTTCATGATAAAAACCCTTCAGAAACTCGGAATACATGGCATCAACCTCAACCTTATAAAGGCCATCTATGACAAAGCAACAGCCAACATTATACTAAATGGACAAAAACTGAAAGCTTTCACTTTAAAATCAGGAACAAGACAAGGATGTCCACTCTCACCACTCCTTTTCAACATAGTTCTGGAAACACTAGCCAGGGCAATCAGACAAGAGAGAGAAAGAAAAGGAGTAAACATAGGAAAGGAAGAAGTTAATTATCACTATTTGCACATGACATGATACTCTATAGAGAAGACCCAAAAAACTCCATTAAAAGACTGCTAGAGGTAATAAACAAATTCAGCAGTGTAGCTGGATACAAAGTCAATGCTCAAAAATCAATAGCATTCCTGTACACAAACAAAAAACTCACTGAGAGAGAAATTATGGAAATATCGTCCTTTACAATAACATGTAAAAAAATGAAATACTTAGGAATCAACCTAACTAAAAATGTAAAAGACCTATATGCTGAAAATTATACTATGCTGAAAAAGGAGATTGAAGAGGATATTAGAAAATGGAAAGACATTCCTTGCTCTTGGTTAGGAAGAACCAACATTGTGAAAATGGCCATACTCCCAAAACTGTTATACAGATTTAATGCAATCCCAATCAAAATACCATTGACATACCTCACAGATCTAAAGAAAACACTCCTAAAATTCATTTGGAAACAGAAGAAATCTACAATAGCAAAGGCAATTCTAGGCAACCAAAGCAAGACAGGAGGCATCTCAATTCCTGACTTGAAACAGTACTATAAAGCCACAGTGATAAAATCAGCTTGGTACTGGCAAAGAAATAGACCTGAGGATCAATGGAACAGATTAGAAGATGCAAGCACAACTACAAAGACACTCAGTCACCTGATATTTGACAAAGGGGCTAAATATGTCCCCTGGAGGAAGGATAGTGTCTTTAATAAATGGTGTTGGAAAAATTGGCTCTCTACATGCCAAAGACTGAAACTAGATCCATACCTATCACCACGCACAAAACTAAAGTCTAAATTGATCAAAGACCTCAATATTAAAACAGAAACACTAAATCTACTGGAAGACAAGGTAGGTAGAAGTCTTGGAGACATAGGGGTAGGCAGAGAATTCATAAACCAAATGCAAACTGCATAGGAAACACTTCAAAGAATCAACAAATGGGATCTCACATTATTGAAAAGTTTCTGCACTGCAAAGGAAATCACCAACAGAGTGAAAAGAAAACCAACAGAGTGGGAAAGAATTTTAACCAGCAACTCCTCAGACAAAGGTCTTGTGTCCAGAATATATAAAGTATTGAAAAACATCAAACCCCCAAATTCAAAGACCCTCTCCAAAAATGGGCATCTGAGATGAACACACAGTTCTCAGAGAAAGATATACAAATGGCAAATAAATACATGAAGAAATGTTCGCCATCACTGGACATTTGAGAAATGCAAATAAAAACAGCATTGAGATTCCACAATACTCCGGAGAGAATAGCTGCCATCAAGAAATCAACTGATAACAAATGTTGGCGAGGCTGTGGGGAAAAAGGAACACTGCTCCACTGTTGGTGGGAATGTAAACTGGTGCAACCATTATGGAAATCCATACGGACAATTCTCAGAAGACTAGGATTGGAAGCCCCATTTAATCCCGCTATCCCCCTCCTGGGTATTTTCCCTGAAGAACTGAAAAATTCATATCACAGTGATATATGTACACCCATGTTCATAGCTGCACAATTTGTGATAGCTAAATCTTGGAAACAACCAAGATGCCCACCCATCAACTGCAGAGTGGATGAAAAAGATGTGGCATTTTCATACAATGGAATATTACTCAGCTATAAAAAAGGATGATTTTAGAGGCCTTCATAGGCAAATGGAGACAACTTGAGACTATCCTCATTAGTGAAATAAATAAGAATCATATTTATAAATATCATATTGTGTCTTTAGTGTAAAAAGTAAATAAGAACTACAAGAGTAATAAAACCAAAATGTGTAACTGCTATTGTAAAAAAGAGAGGAAAAGAAAGTGCTCTAAGGGATATAACTGCATATATGTTTGAGTGTGTAAAATAGATGACCATATTGCTGAATCTTTGTTGGATCTTTGAGCAGAACTGCTTGTAGTCTGACTGTTTGAATATTTACTATGTACCCTTTAACTTTGTAACTTGAACAACTACATCCAGGATGACACATAATTTATAAATTACTGATTTCTTAGTGGGGCTTTTTCTCATTCTCCTTTTTTCTTCTTTCTTTTAGAATTCTGTATTGTTGCTACCCTTTTTTCTGTTTTGTTTCTTTTTTCTCTTCTCTTTAAATAAAATTTTAAAAATGTATAATTGCTATTGTAAAAAAGGAGGAATTAGGAAGCACTATAAAAGATATAGCTGCATGTATGTTTAGGTGTGTGGGATTGATGACCATATTTCTAGGTTCTTGTTGGATTGTTGAGCAGATCTGTTTGCACTCTCACTGCTTTAGTGTCCACTTTGTGTGCTTTAATTCTGTAACCTGAATAACTATTTCTAAAAGAACAATATGTAATTTTTCAACTAGTGATTTCTTACTGTTTGTCTTCTTTTCTTGAAATTCTGTAACATTTATACCTTTTTCCTGTTTTTTTTTCTCTTTAAATAAAAAAAAAAAAGGAAACCATGCAATTAATTGTAAGCAGGAAAATCCAGAGAAAGTATGAAAAAGCCTCCAGAGATTACTCATTTCCCAATGTTTGCCAACCATTAAGAAACAAACCCTTGCTGGGCGTGGTGGCTCATGCCTGTAATCCCAGCACTAGGAAGGCTGAGGCAGGAGGATCGCTGTGAGTTTGAGACCAGAATGGGCTACAAAGTGAGCTCAAGGCCAGCCTGAACTGCATAGCGAGACCCTGTCTCAAAAAGACAAAAAAAAAAAAAAAAAAAAAAAAAAAAAAAAAAAAAAAAAAAAAAAAAAAAAGAAAGAAAGAAAATAAAAGAAACAAACCCTTCTCCTCTCATGTTTCTTTCTTAGTGTATGTTTCATAATT